>JAFEMH010006842.1:0-110786 GCA_022495995.1 Adenophora triphylla var. japonica | reverse complement strand
TCCGTCCAAGAGCAAAAAATTCTCGGCCAGGTTTTGGTAACTACTGATAAAATACAGGGAGCTAGCTCTCCATTGGAATTCAGTTTTATGAATTTCTCTTGGGTACAAGGTACAATTTTCAATCTCGTTACCAGCTCCGTCGCACCAGTCGGCCCCTCGCTGCCCCTTATCCCCACTTCGTCGTCGACCCTCCTCCTTCCATTTCCTTTAGATCATTGTATGATTTCAAAAATGCAAAAGTGCCCTCCTTCCTTATTTTTTTTATTTTTGTTTTGTTTTTGATTCATTGGCATTTTTCTAAAGGTTTGGAATTGATGTCTTGCTCTTTGAATTTGTCACATTTGTTTGATTGTATGATTTCATATAAACTCTCCTAAATGAAGTTGTGGGTTTTTGATATTGAGTACGATTGTATCACTTTTTGTTGCAACCTGGCGTGAGGTTGAGTTTGCAATAAAGATTATAAAGCATTTGCTTGAACAACAGTGCTTTGGTAATAATTCCTATGAACAGTATTGCAACTTACGTGGATCCCATGGTATTAAATATATCTTGCTAAGTCTCCCTATTCATTGAAACATATTACTCCCTCACGTTCCGAGACCAAGAGTCCCTACTTTCTCCTTTTTGGTCCATCCAGAGACCAAGAGTCCCTTTAATTAAATGGGGAAATTTTTCCATATATTCAATATCCTTATCTTATCTCACAATATATTTACAAAAAAAACATTACATTATTCCTCCCACTCATTCTCTCTCTCCTATTAAATATTTTTTTAACTTTTACATTCTATCTCATATTCCCTACCCAGCACATTTAACTTTTACATTCTCTCTCCTATTCCCTACCACACATTTAACTTTTACATTCTCTCTCCTAAAATTTTCTACCCACTTTAAAAAAATTTCTTAAGAAGCGTTGAAATCCCGAGGACCTTCAGTGCAGGACGGAGGGAGTATAATAAATTGAAAAGGCTACAGTTATTTATAATGCTCGATAACTAGATTTTAAAAAGAAAGAAAAATTAGTCAAAGTTTAATTGAGTAGGGATCATGAAAAGAAAAATAGGTGTGAGAGTATGTTTCTTAATAAGCGATCAACGTGGAGCTTGATGGCCGTCGGAATTGATGCGTGTTCTTAGTAGTTCGGTTGACAAGTTGACAACTAAAAACTTGCTTGATAAGTTCTCGGTTGTTTGGTCGCCAGGAGTTAGTGATCATATCGGAGTTGATCGGGTTCTTAACGGGAGACAGGCGAGAACTTGCCCGATAAGTTAAATTCTCGGTTGTTTGGTACTCAGGAGTTGGTGGTCGCCGGAAGTTGATCGTGTTCTTAGTAGCTTAGTTGACAACCGAGAACTTACTAATAAGTTAAGTTTTTCGGTTGTTTGAGTCGCACCATAGTTGGTGGTCGCGGATTTGATCTCGTGTTCTTAGGGTAGTTTAGTTGACAGGCGAGAACTTGCGATAAGTTCTCGATTGTTTGGTCCCATCGGAGTTGGTGGTCGCCGAAGTTGATGGCTGTGTTCTTAGTAGTTTAGGCGACCAGGCCGAGAAACTGCCGATGAAGTTCTCAATTTTTTGGTCGCCAGAGTTGTTGGTCGCCGGAGTTAATCGTGTTCTTAGTAATTTAGTTGACAACTGAGAACTTATTGATAAGTTAAGTTCTCATTTGTTTGGTCGCCGGAGAGGTCGCCTGAGTTGGTGGTCGTCAGAGTTGATCGTGTTCTTAATATTTTGGTTTATAACCGAGAACTTACTAATAAATTAAGTTCTCAGTTGTTTGGTCGCCGAAAAGATCATCGGAGTTGGTGCTCGCCGGAGTTAATCGTGTTCTTAGTAGTTTAAGTTGACAAGCGGGAGCACTTGCCTGATAAAAGTTGCAAGTCTCTCGGTTATTTGGAATTCCGTCGAAGAGGTCGCCGAGTTAATCGTAGTTCTTAGTGAGTTTAGTTGACAGGTTGAAAGAACTACTTGCGATAAGGTTAAGTTCTCGGCTTGTTTGATCACCGGAGTTGGTGGTCGTCGAAATTGGTGGTCGCCGGAGTTGATCGTGTTCTTAGTAGTTTAGTTGACAACTGAGAACTTACTAGTTCTCAGTTGTCTGGTCGCCGGAGTTGGTGGTTGTCGGAGTTAATTGTGTTCTTAGTAGTTTAGTTGACAACTGAGAACTTACTGATAAGTTACGTTCTCAGTTGTTTGGACGCAGGAGAGATTGCCGGCGTAAAAAAAAAAAAGAAAGTCACTGGAATTTATTGCCGAAGTTTTTCGCCGGAGTTAATGATTGCCGGATGTGTTTACTGGAGAAGATGGGGAGGGGTGACCTAAGGTGATGGTTGTTGGAGAGAAATTAAGTTGATAAAGAGAGTGGACTTAATAAATTGATAGGAGTGTGAACTTAGTAAAATGATGAGAGGATGTACTTATTAAGCTAGGGAATATATGGTTAAGTAAAATACAACTTGTTCTAAGAGGAGGTAGTATTGCTTTTTGATAGAGAGATTATATGGTAAATGTCTCTTAATTATATTAATTGTAGGCATTTAATCAATTGGCTTCCAGGTTGATGTTAAAAGATGTCATTTTAGTTGGTAAAGGTCCTGCGTTCGACAATGGTACATGACATTTTTATATACCCCTTTTTAAAATATATGGAAAAAAATTGTTTGAATGATGTCTTGAATAAAACATTTTTTTTTGACCCACACCGAAATACTTTCTGGATCCGACACCGGCGGTGGCGAAAAGGAGAGGGAAGCTCTAGAGGATAAAGTGTTTCTCTAGAGGATAAAGTGTTTCATTTTATTAACTTATTAACGTGGCTAATTAGATTATTTGAGGATAATTTTTTCAAGAGTATTATATTTATGTTAGACAATAAAAGGTTATATTTGGATGCTATTAAGTTTAGTTTTTTTAGTATAAATATTCTTAAATAATATGCAATTTTTTTAGTAAATTATTATAATTTTCTAAAGAATTTAAAGGAAAAATATATACTCCTCCCGTTCCACGCTCGAAAAAGGCAAAAATTTTCATTTTAATTGTCTCATTTAAAAAGATACATTCCTCAAATGATTTGGTCGCCGGCGTAAAAAAAAAGTCGCCGAAATTTATCGCTGGAGTTGATGGTTGCCGGATGTGTGTACTAGAGAAGATGGAAAGGGGTGACCTAAGGTGATGGTGGTTGGAGAGAAATTAAATTGATAAAGGAGTAAACTTAATAAAATGATAGGAGGGTGGACTTAGTAAAATGATGAGAGGGTGTACTTATTAAGCTATGAATTGCTCCCTCCGTCTCATATTACCTTACCCAGCCAAGCTACGGTAGCAAGTCAACGAGAGATTTAACTTTGACAAAATATTAATATCAATCTATTCATTCTAATGAAATTTTAATAATTGCTATTGATAAATCATTTGGTTATTTTATGGATAACAATTTTTAGATTTTTACACTACAAGAAAGGAGGCTATTTACGGCGCTCATTTACGGCGGTGGACACGCGTCCGCCGTATATATCATATATATACGGCGGTTATGTATACCGCCGTATATAGCTAATATATACGGCGGTCTAGACCGCCGTAAATAAGTAAATACGTATATTTCGCATGTATGTGTATGAGATCGACGTTATATACGGCGGTATATCAGTAGCCGCCGTATATAGTTAACTATTATCGGCGGTTAATACGCGTCCGACGTAAATAATGAAGGTATATACGGCGGTATATCAGTAGCCGCCGTATATAGGTAACTATTATCGGCAGTTAATACGCGTCCGCCGTAAATAATGTGTATTATTTACGGCGGTGTACAATATCCGCCGTAAATGTTATTAAATACCGGGAAACCAAATTTACCTATTCACTTTCGCGGTAGTCTCTGTCGTCTCTCCCTCTCTTTCTCTCCTCCATAGCAGCTAGGGCACGAAGATCTCCATAGCTAGGGCACGAAGATCTCTTTCTCTCCTCCAAATCAGCAGGTTGGTATTTACTTTTAATTTTTTGGTTTTTATTGTTCTTGGCCTTGGTCTGTACTCAGTCTCTCTTTCTCTCCTCTAGCGTATCTCAGTCTCTCTCTCTCTCCTCCAGCCTGGGAAATTGAGCTTTGATTTCTTCAATCAACAACAATCAGGTATACATTTCTTTCCCCTTTTCTAATTTACTTTTAATTTCTGGGTTTTTTTTGTTCTTGGTGTTGTGAGTTATTGTTGATGTTGCTGTTGTTGTTGTCGTTGGTATAAAATACTCCAAAACATGTTGATTAGCCTAGCTTATGCATATGCTTTAGGAGTTGGGATTTCTTTGGGTCTAATACATGTGCCTCTGCTGTATGCTTATCAACCGGTTTGATCGTGTCTTCTTTCTATGAAGTTTTTTCTGCTTGCTTGCCTATTTGAGCTTCTTATAACTGTAATTTGTACATTGATCCTCATATATTGGCATAAAATCTGCGGTTCTACTCCCGGGATGAGAATTTTTATAAAGAGGGAAAATGATGGGTAACTAAAGGCAACTAGATAAGCCAAGACAAAAGATCCATGTTATGATATGCATAGATTCTTATCAAAGACATAATAAGCATTGGAGCATAGTCTATTAGAGTACTAGAGAGAAATGATGTTTGTGATTTGTTTCTTTATCCCCTCTATTTAAACACTATCGTGCATTAGGATTAATTGGGTTTCTTTTGTTTTGGGGAATACTTTTTTGGTGTGAAGTGGCTTTCATCCTGCTTCAAAAGGACAATTATGTAATTCAGTTTTGAGACTTTGATGAAGTGGATTATCGAAATATCAATTTCCTTCAATCACTAGGGAGGCCTGATTTCTCTATCCAACCCTTAGTGTCTCCTTATCACGTTGCTCAGTCTAACTTTCAACCGTGCTGCATCAACAATCTTTGGACCAAAAGTCAAATCCAAAATTTGAATTTGCGTCGGCTTAGTGATACAAGTACTGGTATACATCTCTTCATAAGAGAGTTTTCCATCGACTGAGCCGCTTGGATAAGCTCAATGTTTGCTAAACAAGTGCTAATGCAAGTCAATTTTTAGCCTTGTTCTTATGAACAATAAATTTATCTTTAGTCCCGATCAATATTCCAACAAATTCATTGCAATCGGCTAGTGAATATACTTGAACATTTCATTCACGATTTAGGAAGAAGCAACCAAAGATTGACATATGAACTTGTTCACAATTTAGGAAGAAGCAACCAAAGATTGACATATACACGCCCTAACTTGATAAAGCACATAATCTTTTTAGCAATCTAGATGTTGTTTTGCACATCAACCTAGTTTCTTAAATTAGCTTCTCAATTAGGGGGGGGGGGGCTTGTGAGAGAGAACGAAGGAATGTTGCCATAGGGTTACACTATATCATGGGCCCAAGTTCGACTAATAGGCTAGGCTCCAACAATGTGTATTATCTATATTTGGACAAAAGTTGTACATATTTAGACTATGTTTGTTTATGAGTTTATTTTTATTCTAAAATTTGTGTCTCTCGGTCTTATATATAGGTTGTATTTTAACGTTAAAAATATCAAGTCAAGTCATATATGGACAAAAGTTGGATTGATTTGGATAATCGAATTTCAAATGAGTATTTGTCTGGGGTTGACAACTTTCTCGATTTTGCATTCTCAAAAAAGTCTGTTGGTGTTAAAGAAATATATTGTCCTTGTAAAAAATGCGCAAATCGTTACCAAAATGACCGTGCAACCGTGAGATCACATTGTATTGAAGTGTGATTTCAAAAAGATTACAAGAATTGGATTAGGCACGGGGAAGAGTACATTTCGGCGCGTAGGAATGATAATAATGATAGGACAACTGAAGATGGCATTGAAATTGAATTGGGCGTGCAAGATTGTATGAGGCGAATGGTACATGAAGGGATGGGTATGCCGGATAGTAACCACCAGAATTGAAGAAATCGTACAATCGTATGCATCCACCGCAAAGTTTCTTAGACTTTTTGAGAGATGCTGATCAAGCCTTGTGGGAAGGGTGTGATAAGTTTACGTACTCTCATTTATTGTAGAACTTATGCACTGGAAGGCTAATTATCGAGTGGCCGATAAGGGATTTACTTCTTTATTAAAAATTTCATTAGGGCATTGCCTCGCCGGCGAAAGTGCCAAGTTCCTATCGTGAGGCGTACAAGATGACTGCGGATTTGGGTTTTAGTTATAAAATGTGGGACGCGTGCATTAATCATTGTATGTTGTTTCGAAATGAAACTGAAAAACTTACTAAATGTGAAATTTGTGGAGCCTCTAGATATAAGCAACAAGAAGAAGGGGGTAGCGGTGAAGGTGCTGAAACAAGTGGCAAGAATAAACTTCCCAAGCAGTAGCGATGAAGAAAGTATGGTATTTTCCCTTAAAGCCAAGGTTGTAAAGGTTGTATTGGTCATCTAAGACCGCGACACTCATGAGATGGCATGCCGAGAAAAGAATAGACGATGGTGTGCTGAGGCATCCTGCAGACTCTCGTGCGTGGAAGGAATTCGTTGAACGTTATCCATTATTTTCAAGTGAAATTCGGAATGTTAGATTGGGATTAGCATCTGACGAATTTAATCCTTTCAGAACAATGACTATATCTCACAAGATTTGGCCGGTTGTGCTTATGCCATACAATCTTCCACCTTGGTTATGCATGAAACAACCATATTTCTTCTTGTCGGTGCTTACTCAAGGCCCAAAAGGGCCGGGCAACAAGATAGATGTGTATCTCCAACCATTAATTGATGAGTTGAAGGAATTGTGGGAAGATGGTATATCAACTTATGATGCATCAAGGAACAAGTTGTTTACTTTACGAGCTTCACTATTATGGACAATAAATGACTTTCCTGCATATGCAATGTTGTCTGGATGGAGCACTAAAGGTGAATATGCTTGCCCTTGTTGCAATGTGAGACCTCAAGCACGATGGTTGGATCATGGTGGCAAGTATTGTTATATTGGTCATCCCCTAGGAGTCATGCTTTTCGTAAGGATAAAGGCTCTTTTGATGGTACTCATGAAGTGAGAGATAAGCCCAAGTTATTGTTTGGAACAAAATTGCTTAAACAAGTTGAAAATATGGAAACAGAGTATAAAATAGAAGATGTTATTAAAAAGAGGAAAAGAGAAGAGGGTGAGAAGCAACAAGCCAAGTTGGAGAAAAGAAAGGTTCCTAAGTTGTGTCACAATTGGAAAAAGAGGAGTATCTTCTTTGAGTTGCCATATTGGGCAAATAATCATGTTCGTCATAATCTTGATGTTATGCACATTGAAAAAAATGTGTGTGATAATGTGCTACATACTCTGTTAGGTACTGCGTGGAAATCAAAAGATAATGATAAAGCAAGAAAGGACCTAAAAGAGATGAACATTCGGAAACCATTGCATCTACAAAAGCTTCCATCTGGCAAAGATATTATGCCTCCGCTCGCCACAATGAGTAAGAAGCATAAAGACACATTCTTGAAAGTTCTAAAGGGAGTCAAAGTCCCTGATGGCTACTCGTCAAACATATCTCGTTGTGTACATCTAGAGGAAAGAGCTATTTGGGGTCTTAAGAGCCATGATAGTCATATTTTGCTCCAACAACTACTCCCTTTAGCTGTTCGAAAAGCGTTGCCTACTTCTGTTGTAAAAACCATCATTGAGTTGGCAAATTTCTTTAGGCAATTATCCTCAAAGGTGAATACACTTGCTGATCTCGAAAAGATACAAGATCGGATGGCTGTCACACTATGCGCTCTCGAGAAAATATTCCCACCAGCTTTCTTTGATGTTATGGAGCACTTGCCGGTGCATTTAGCCGAGGAGGCCTTGCTAGCAGGCCCAATACAATTTTGGTATGTTAAAGATCCTATAGAAAGTTTGGTATGTTAAAGATCCTATAGAAAGTGATTGGAAAGTTGTGATGAGGATTACACCAAGAGATAGTTTTGACATATATTCAAATGATGATAAACAAGTTTCAGATTCGATTCCATAATTGGTACCATTTTGCTCACAAAATCTGGATGAAAATGTTGCTAACGAAGAAGCATCGTGGGTGCGAGAGGGAGTCGATGGAGTCGAGATTAAAACTACTAATATCAATGATGTTGATGTTGATATGACCGATAATGATGATGATTAGTTTGAGTAGTATTTGTTTAGATCTTATTTGCTTACTATTTACTAAGACAATGTTATTACTTAAGTTTCATGTTTCAATCAAACTTGTTATTTTTGTATGGTTGAATATTAATATTGTTACTTCTATATAATATGTATTTGTTTAGGTCTTATTTGCTTACTATTTACTTAGACAATGTTAATACTAAAATTTGTGTCTCTCCGTCTTATATATAGGTGGTTTTTGTGTTGAAAATATGCCTCCTAAGGAGAGAGTAATTGGAGGGGGTAGCAACAAGAGGGGTAGACAAAACCCGCCGCCCATAGTCCCAAATGATCCCACTTCCCCTAATGCATCATTGACGCAGCTTATGGGATTGACCCAATTGACCGCCGCTCAAAAGAAAAAATGGCGGAATTTGGAGGGTAGGAAATTTCAAGTCACCACTTTCCTTCATTTGCCGGTGTTGAGCGATTTGGGTTTAGAGACGTTAGTAAACAGCACTGATGATGCAAGCCGGGTTAGGTAATTTCCTGGGAAGACTCCATCTACGTATTTGAGATATTCACTTGAGTTCCTTTCAACTTTGGAGGTAGGCAAGGGGTCACAAGAAAATTCTATTCGGTTTCATATGAATGATGAAGCCTATCGAGTGACTTATGATGAGTTGAGGGTTATTTTTGGGGTTGATCAGCCGAGAGGAAACTGGGTCGAGGCTGATGGGGGGACTTGTCATTTCTTTACGGAGCTCACAGGATTGCCCTGCAAAAAAAAATACCTTAGGGCTTCCTCTCTTTCTCACCCGGCTTGGAAATTATTTTACAGAGGTCTATCTATGTCTTGGTTGGCAAACGGAGAGCCCGCTCAATTGAATGTGGCTATGGTAAACCTTTTGCGAACAGGGTTGAGGAGTTATCAGGTGATTCCTGATTGGGTTGATATTTTTGTTCGGAGATGTAAGGCATTTGCCCTTACCAAAAAGAGAAACATATCAATAGGGGGGATGATCACATTGATTGCTCAAGCTTGTGTGGGTGAACCAAAACCCGAGGCAATGAGATTGATGGGGGGCACGAGTTTTTATTCTGGAGACTGGCTAGTGCAGTATGACAAGTTTGTGAGGGACCTGAGGGCGACAGACAACAGTGTCTTTATTGTTTGAATATGGTACTCCCGGGAGGACGGTCCGTTGCAGGGTGGCAGGGGCCACGCTTTCCGAGTGGTGAACAGCTGGGATTGGCGTATGCCCGGTGTTGATGATCAAATGGATCCCGTTGATGAGGAGGATGATGAGGAGCAGGAAGAGGAGGATCGTGAGAGACAGGATGGTCGTGGAGGAGAGCAGAACCGTGAGCCAAGCAGGGTTCTTTTGATCGGTAGGATACCATGAGGGCATTTTTGGAGGAGCAGAGCGATCAAGGATCGCTCGGGAGCAGAGCCGACATGCTTTGGAGGATGCTAGATGGGGGAGGTTATCGCCGGGAAACGTAGTCGACAAACTTTAGAGGATGCTAGATGGGGAGATGCAGATCGTTTTGAGGGGTTGGAAGATGAAACCGCCATTTTGGGAGCCCGGTATACGCACTGGAGGCTCGGGCGATGCAGACAGAGCCCCGGAGTTACGAGCCAATTTCAGAGGATTATTTGACTACGATGCATTCGAGAGCCACTGCTCGTGCAGTACAGAGGCGTTCTTCCCGTCGACCTACTATCGTGACAAACCTCCGGCTCTCATCGTTGATGTTATTATTGTGATGTTATTATTAATGTTTCATGTTTCAATCAAACTTGTTATTTTGTATGGTTGAATATTAATATTGTTAATTGTAATATGTATTTGTTTAGATCTTATTTGCTTACTATTACTAAGACAATGTTATTACTTATGTTTCATGTTTCAATCAAACTTGTTATTTTGTATGGTTAAATATTAATATTGTTAATTGTAATATGTATTTGTTCTGCTTCTTTTGTATCATAAATCATATCTATTCCATTTTTAGACTGGTGCATTGCCAATGGTATCTCAATAATGAGTGCTGACCATTTGCTTATGGTTTGCAGGTCGTTTCCTCGCGGAGGTGACAAAGCAAGTGTTTTCAGACCTTGAATCGAGCAAATATCAAGTTAGTCCTTTACTTCCTTCTTCATTATCACTTTGGGATGTCCCCGCACCGCTTCCCCAACGATTCTGCACCAAGGGAGCCCCAACCCCCCCCCCCCCGTACTATTTTATACTTTGATTGTTTATCGACCAATCTTTATTTGTTCATTTTGTTTTTTTAATTTTTTTTGCCATCTCCTTCAATTCTTTTAATTTGTTTTATTTTTTTTACCATCTCCTTCCACTCCTGTGTACTTGTGTAGTTTGTAAATACTTTTTGGGTGTTGTTGTTGCTGTTTATAGGTCTTATATACGATACATAAGACCTATAATAAATTTATAGGTCTTATACATATATTATAAGACTGTTTTTTTGGGTCCTTTACTTGGTTTATCCAATTTTTGTGCTATAATTGAATTGTCATATGACAGATATGCCGCCAAAGAAAAATTTATTAACAGTCGTGGCTCGAACCCTAAAGGAAGAGGGCCGGGTAAAACCAACCAAAGAAATGGGGTAAAGAGAGATTGAATATAATATAGAATAATTATGGTCAACCGCTTGGTGGGAAATGGCAAAACTAGCTACTCAGATAGGAATTTTTGCTAGAAATGGGGAACATTTCCCATTAACTAGAGAGTGGCCTCAGATGGACCATGAGTGCATAAATATCGTATGGAATGACGTTCTGGTAAGTTGTAATCCATATTTCTTATATAAATCTCTAGTACGTAGTCAAAAGTCTTATGATTCTCTAACAATTGTTTTTTTTTCTTTGTTGAATTGTGTATATAGGATAATACAAATGCTCCTCCGGAGTATTACCCGGTTATGATTCTTTCTCTCGGTAAAGCGTGGCGTGGAAATACCCAGGTGAGACAAGCATATAATAAGTATTACTCAGTTATGAATATTACTCAGTTATGACTTTGTTATGAATATTGACTCAGTTATGAATATTACTCAGTTGAAATGTCATTATAAGATGTATGAATCCGACCAAGACGCATTGGCTAACCCACCCCGTGGGTGCATTGCGGATCAATGGGCTGCACTTGTTGCGATGTGGGGTACGGACAAGGCTCGGGTATATTTCAAATTAATCTCAATCTATTATCGTGAATGTCTTATATAAGTAGTCAAATTAATACTAATATTATCTTTTTTTTTCCAGGAAATATCAGAAACAAATAAATTGAATCGAGAAAAGCAAGCGTGCCTGAACCGGACCGGAAAAACGTCCCATCCCAAAGTCATAAAAGAGGTTTGTCATCGTTCAATTTAGTTCTCAGTTGTCAATTAATGTTTCTTTTTGTATCGTATATAAATGTATTTTTTTTGGTGAAATGATTCTATTATAAATTGTAGAGAGACGACAAGGGTTTACCAACTGATCGCGTAAGCTTGTTCATAGCTACGCGCACGGGCAAAACACCTGCAGATCAAGAAACCACTCAAATGATTGTAAGTTAAAGTTTCAACCTTTTCTGTTTCAGTTTTGTTATTCTATAGAATACTTTTTTCATTTCTAACTTCATTTTCATAATATTAATTAAAGTTAAAACATTTATATTGAACATGTTGTTTTTGTTACAGCAAACGCTTAATGATGCAATTGATGAGTCAAGTTAGAGGAGCAACAAAACTCTCCCACGGCGCGTGAAAAGATTTTTGTTGGTATGATGGGCACTGATGACCACGGGAGAGTGCGATGTATGGGAGGCGGTGTGAACAAAACTAAGGTGTTTGGTAAATCCCCAACTACTCAGACAGCTGTATTGGAGGCGGTGGCATCCGTCAGAGCAGATTTTGAAAGGCAACTTCAGGAGGAACGCCGACAAAATGAGGAGCAACGACAACAGTTACAACAACAGTTACAACAACAAATTGATGATTTGAAACGTCATTTGATGGAACGTGGAAAAGACGGTAATCAATAGGTGGTGAATTTGGTTTTTGTGATACATTCAACATTAATGGTTATTATGTTTGGAAACGACAAACGTTATTTGTATAATGTTTATTATGTTTGGATACATTCAACATTAATTTTGTGTTAATATGTAAATTGTAAACATTGATTGCATTTGTGTATTTTTGGTTATATACAGGTTGCATTTGTGTGTGTACAGGTTGAATTTGGTTTTTGTGAACGTATTTTTGGGGAAAGTGAATTATACAGGCCTGGGAAAAAAAAATAGGCTTTTACGGCGGAACCCCTCATCCGCCGTAAATAAGGCCTAGACGAGTCGTGCCGAAAGGGGGGACGAGGGAACCAGTAGGGGGTTTAAATGGGACGACTCGTGCCATTTTGGACGAGTCATCTCTATCAAGTTATTTACGGCGGTGACTAAATCTGCCGTATAAAATGGCCATGGACGAGTCGTGCCCAAAGGGGGGACGAGGGAACCAGTGGGGGGTGCAATTGGGACGACTCGTTACGGAGCGGACGACTCGTCTCTTATTTACGGCGGTTACACCTACCGCCGTATAAAGATTACTCAAATACGCCTTTAAATACGTATTGTATTAGATTTATATACGGCGGTGGTATACCCGCCGTAAATGCTACATTTATACACGGCGGTGGTATACCCGCCGTATATAGTATTTACGGCGGTTACCCCGTCGTATATAGTATTTACGGCGAGGCTTTATACGTTGGACTATTTACGGCGGAAAGTCCGCCGTATATACTATTTACGGCGGGGCGCATTTTATATACGGCGGATTTTAACCGCCGTAAATAGTCCTTTTTCTTGTAGTGTTATTATGATAAGTATATTGATATTAAAGTTTGATCAAAGTTGAACTCGGTTGACTGAGTTCGGAACAACCGGGAAAGGTAATATGGGACGGAGGGAGTATATGGTTAAGCAAAATACAACTTGTCCTAGGAGGTAGTATTGCTTTGTTAGAGAGATTATATGGTAAATGCATTGAAGATTATTCTCAGCCATTTATTTTCTAAATCATTGTAATAAGTATCTCTCATCCCTACTCTATTTATTCTCATGTCTTAGTCATCTTTTATTGTTTTAATCATCAATATGTTTTGTGAGTAATCCCCCTAATTCTTGGGGTTGGAAATTCAGCAATTATGTGTTCATTTTTATAACTCATGTTTCTCTTCTTCTTCTCCATGTCAAATCAATTCTCTTCTTATTTTTCTTAACGCTTACAGTAGGGAGACGTCCTTATTTGTATGATTTTAGTTAATCAATAGATGGACTTACCGGTGAATCTTGATTAACGGAACCATATGAATTGCATTGGGTATCATTAATCACGAGAGTAGTTTAATGGCATAGGAATGATCATTTAGTGGAAAATACGTGAAATTAACATGAACTATAATAGATTTTGACTAATGTACGGAACCCTCGAGAGATATGCCATGTTAGTCTTAAAATACGCGTGATATGCCTTGATCGTGAGTAGTTAGCACAACTTAGTGTATCATTCTTGATTTATGACTGAATAATATATCAAAGCATGATTTATTTGTTAATTGCATATTGTTTAATTTCCAATACCAACCTAACCGATGGTTGAGACTAATGAATAGGGTGAAAAGGGGACGTAATTTCCTAAGATTTCGAAAAATTTTGACCCGCCAATACCATACCCTCAAAGGTTGGTAAGCGCCAAACTTGACAAATAATTTGCAAAATTTTTCGAAATCTTAAAGTATATTTACATCAACCTACCCTTTTTCGATGCCTTACAACAAATGCCCTCTTACGCTATATTTTTAAAGGATATTTTTTCATATAAGAGTAAACTTGAGGATTATAAAACCGTCGCTTTGACGGAAGAAGTAAGTGTCGTTTTACAAAGAAATTTTCCTCCCAAAATAAAAGATCACGGCACTTTCTCTATTACATGCAACATAGGTAAATACAATATTGATAATGATATGTTAGATCTTGGGGCATGTTTGAGCTTCATTCTGCTTTCACTAAATGAGAAACTAGGTGTGGGGAAGATGAAACACACCACTATTTCTCTGCAACTAGTGGATCACTTCATTAAATACCTTGTAGGTATTATGAAGGATGTTCCTTGTCGAATAGGAAAATTAATCATCCATGTTGACTTTGTAGTTTTTGAGATGTAGGAAGATCACCAAATTCCAATTATTTTAGGAAGACATTTTCTTGCCACTGCTGAAGCAATAATAGATGTAAAGAATGAAACTCTTTCTCTAAACGTTGGAAATAATAAGGTTGAATTTAATGTGCAAAACTTAAATCTCGAGAAACCGTGCCATGAAGTTGACATCCCTAAAAATGAGAGCAAAAAGGGTGAAAAATCACAATCCAAGGACTCAACGATAACAAATAAAAAGCCCTTAGATCGTAGTGATATAAAAAGTGTATACCTTAAGCAACATATTAAGGTTGAAAAATCAAAGGGTATGGTGCCTAAAAAGAAAAGCACATCGGGATGGAACATATGGATCGACCATAGAGATTTAATCCCAACAAGAGGCATGAAATGGCAAGTTGTTAAGGACAACATACCGTCACAATACCATTCATCGCCCATTTCAATTGAAAGAGAGGGGTCGAGCTAATGATCTTAAACAAGCATCATCGAAATGGTAAACCGATTGATTATTTTTTTAATTAAATTTTTACCATTTTTAGTATATTTTATTATTATTATTATTATTATTATTATTATTATTATTATTTTATCAGTCTTTGTTTTTGTCATTCTCCCCAAAGCCCTCTCGTATTCTTCACTCTCTTTCTCTATCCAAACCCCCGAGCTCCAAAAAACCACCACCGCCTCAGTAAGTTCATTTCTCCAACCCCCGTTTTAATCTTATTGTTACTTTGTTTTGAGAACATTGGGGACAATGTTTGTCTCAAGTGTGGGGGGGGGAAGAAAAATATCCGTATTGTTTTTTTTTTTTTCTTAGTTTGTCTTAGTTGCATTAAATAATTAGTTGCATGATAATCTAGTTTCTCATATCTTATTTATGTATACATTAGTTAGTTACTTGTTAAATTAGTCTTTATGTTTTATTTTATTGTATACTTGTTAATTTAGAGCATTACCCCTATGATGACATAGTTATTTATCCATATACTTGATAATTGCCTTGTAATATCATTTTTTCCCTTTTTGTTTATATTTTCTATAACTTGAAAAATTTGTTAGAAAAAGAGCATAGAAATATTTGGAAAGGTAAATGGAAAATCTTAAATTAATATAGCATTAATAAAATTTTCTTAAGAAAATCATTGTTTTGATTAATAGAACTTTCGAATCATTTAGCAATTTGATACATTTACTTGTGAATTTTGATAATTATTATTCAAATGCAGCTCAATACATTGATTTATATTCCTTTTAAAAATATTTATACTCGTTATGCACTTTATAAATCACAACCTTCACAAAAAAAAAAAAAAAAAAAAATCACCTTTTCTTTTTGACTGATCAAGGCTAATCAATATTAACTTAGTATTTATTTATCTTGTAAGGTTATCCACTCAAAAATCTAAATGAGCAAATCATTAATAGAGTATGACGACCTAAATCAAGGGATTGCTTTGCCCCGTATAAAAAGGATATAATTATTAGCCTTAACAATTTTCCACTATCATCCTCCGCTCCCATTTTGTGATTCAAGATACATATAAGTCCTATGGTACTTTTGAATTGTAAATAAAGGTCATTTCTTCTTAAATGTTGCATTTCAATCATTAAACACTTATTCACAAAACACTCTAATAGTGAGTTTTCATTTTACGCCCAAATTTGTGATTCAAAAATTCATTTTTTTCACTACATTATGCCTTTGATTGGCCAAGTTTTATTCATGCTATAAGAATTTATAGTTTTGGATTTACTCCTTAAATGTCTTTCTAGGATCTATTCCAACTTTAAGTTATAAAAGATATGAGTGGATATATATAAGGCAATTTTTCGAGGCAATAACACTTGTAGCATTTATTTTCTGAATGTTCTACTATATGTTTTTTCTATTTTTTCATTTCATACTTCTCCATTTCTACTTTTTTTATTTTAAACTTGCTTATATACAAGAAATGATTAAGTGTGTGAAAGTTGATAAATGGCTATTTTATAGTCATTTATATCATTTTAATTGCATTATTTATCTTAGTTTTAGTATCATTTATTCTAATTTAGCTTATTTTATTTTATTATACGGATTTTATACTTGATTGGTGTATTTATATGATTGTACAGGGCTTAGGGGCAATTTTGGTACAAATAATGTTTGGGACGTGTTCATTAAAATGAAAGGATCAAAGTGAGAAGGGACAGCTTGAAAAAAAGAGCAACCAGACCAGAACAGGAAATGCACGGTCGTGCGGTCTATAAGACCCGGCCGTGCAAAACTCTCTGCTTCCAAAAATTGCTCCAAGATCACTTGCACGACCGTGCAGTTTATAAGACGCGGCCATGCCAAACTCTCTATTTCCAAAAAATTGCTCCAATACCACTTGCACGGCCGTGCAGTCTATAAGACGCGGCCGAGCACTTGCTGCTGCCAGATTCTATAGATACCTTTTGGAATAAGCTTTTTGAACAGTCTCAAATCTTGGCTCTTATGTCTATAAATAAACATTGTTAGGGTCAGTTTTATATCTAGACGCATCCAGAGATAGTTATAAATATACTATAATTCATTTTGTAATTTCATAACATCAATTATTTCTATATTTTGAGAATTAATTTAGTGTTTTTGAGCTAAATTCTAAAATTGAATAGATAAAGTTATTGAAGATTATTCTCAGCCATTTCTTTCCTAAATCATTGTGAATAAGTATCTCTCATCCCTACTCTATTTATTCTCATGTTTTATTCATCTTTTATTGTTGCAATCATCAATATGGTTTGTGAGTAATCACCCTAATTCTTGGGGTTGGAAATTCAGCAATTATGTGTTCATTTTTATAACTCATGTTTCTCTTTTTCTGTATTTCAAATCAATTCTTTTCTTATTTTTCTTAACGCTTACAGTAGGGAGACGTCCTTATTTGTATAATTTTAGTTAATCAAGTGATGGATTTAGCGGTAAATCTTGATTAACGAAATCATATGAATTGAACTGGGTATCATTAATCACGAGAGTAGTTTAATGGCATAGGGATTATCCTTTATTGAAAAATACGTGGAATTAACATGAATTATAATGAATTTTGACTAATGTACAAAACCTTCGAGAGATAGGTCGTGTTAGTGTTAAAATACGTGTGATAGGCCTTGATCGTTAGTAGTTAGCAGAACTTAGCGTATCATCCTTGATTTATGACATGAATAATATATAAAAGCATGATTTATTTGATGATTGCATATTGTTTAATTTCCAATCTCAATAATATCTTTATTATATTGAGTTTAATTCAAAGTTAAAGTAATTTATATTTGTTTCTATATATTCGACACAATAATTCTCCCTCAATCATATTTTATTTACTTATTTTAAATAAAAGCAAGTATTATATATAGTAAACCTTGTACTCGTGGGATTCGACCCGCATTTGCCCCTTTCTATACTAAATACGCACCGTGCACTTGTGATAATAAAACAAGTCGTTAATTTTGGCTTAACAACCGGATCAATAACCATTTTTTAAGTGAGTAACCCAGGTTCAATTCCAATAGTGATTTTTATGTGTGCATCCCATATTTGTTCCCCGATAATTTTACCCATAAGTTTCTTTTTGAATAAATCACTTCCCTTCAAGTTTTTCATTAATTTAAATGCTACATAAGTTTTATGCAGTATTATATTATATTGCATTTATATATACAGTATTTAAAAATTATGATACAGTATACTCAACGGTCCCCCGAAATTCGGTCAAAGGTCCCCGGAATCTGGTCCCCGAAAACCCGCCGGGATTCGATCGCCGGTCACCGGAAACTCGCCGAAATCCGGTCAACGGTCGTCGAAATCTGGCCAATAGTCTTCGTCGCCAATTGTCATCATTAATGTTGTATTATATGAGTATTCAATATTATGTATTATATTGTATGTGGTATTTTAAAGAATAATACAAAATGATAATAAAATATGGAAATGAACTTATGGAGCATTATGAAATTTTTTTAGAACTTATGGGCATTCTCCCTTGTTCCCCTAACATTACCCTGTCAGAAAATGCCAATATTATGTATCAGCTAAGATTTTGTGCAAATTTTATGTCCTAACAAAGTAACAAATGGGGATATTAAGGCTAAATCGAGAGCAAACCAAGATATCTAGAGATCGACTTTCCAGTTATAGATGGTTTGATTTGGTTTGATTTGATTTTTTTTCTTTTTTCGATTTCTTAGTTGAGCTGTGTAATTACTGAAATGGGCAAATGGGCAATGAAATTCATTATTGAAAAGAGTAATATTAAGGATATATGTGAAGATGACGCTGAGGTTCCTGCACAAGTGGGCGACCACCCAGCACCAGTTTCAAACAACGTTAAACCTTCTGTACAAGTGGGCGACCGCCCAAGAGCAAAACCCAACGACGCTGAACTTTCTGTACAAGTGGGCGACCGCCCAAGCTAAGTGGGCGAGCGCCCAGGATCAAAACCAAACAACGTTGAAGCCTCTGTTCAAGTGGGCGACTGCCCAGGTCCCAGTGGGCGACCGCCCAGGATCAAAATCTGACGAGATTTAGTTCCCCTTTTCCGCCAGATTCCTTTGATTTCTTTCTTTGTTTCCTTTGATTTCTTTCTTTGTTTTAATCTTTCCTTTTCAGATTAGGTCTCTTTTAGTATCTCATATATATTCAGAGGTTGATCAATAATAAACACAAGTTTTGGAAAAATCATAATTTGTTTTCCTACATGTTATCAGAGTGGCATCATACACAAGTTTGAATCAATGGCGGGGAACGATGCTATCGTCAATAATCCGCCTAAAATCGAATATAATTCTCTGTTTTACCTTGGTCCTCAGGATAGGCCAGGAGATTTTATTACTCCTACTCGTTTCAATGGTGAAAATTATGATGATTGGGCTAGTGATATGCAGACAGCTCTTGAAGCTCGCCGGAAATTTGGTTTTCTAGATGGTACGATTACTCAACCTGTTCTTTCCTGCACCACCTCTGATTGAAATACTATTTATGCCATGTTGATTTCTTGTATCATGAATACTATTGAATCCAACGTTAAAAGCACTCTCTTGAAATTTAGAGATGCTAAATGTTTGTGGGACTGTCTTAAAAATCGATATGCTGTGGTTGACGGTCCACGCATTCAACAATTAAAAGCTTCTATTGCTCGTTGTGAGCAAACTAAGGGCATGTCGGTGGCCACATATTTTGGTAAATTGAATGGGTTGTGGGAAGAACTCCATAGCCATGAACCTTTGATCAATTGTACTTGTTGTGACAATTGCTCGGCTGCTCAACAACATGCGGATCGCAGAGAGATAGGCAAGCTTCATCAATTTCTTATGGGTTTGAATTCCGAGTATCATGCCAATACTCGCACCAATATTTTATCTATGGATCCTCTCCCTGGCCTTGATAGGGCATATAAATTGGTGGCTCAGGATGAGCGGGTTCGTCTTGCCAAACCTGTTCTTGAAGATGTGGTTAGTTTTGCTGTTCGTACTGGTGGAGCTTATGGTCGTGACAACCCTGATAAATCTCATCTCACATGTACTCATTGTAAGAAGACGGGTCATGATAATACCACATGTTTTGAATTGCATGGATATCCAGATTGGTGGATTGAGCAACGCAAATCCAATGCTCACGGCGGTGGTCGTCCGCAAAATGGGCGAGGTAGGGGTTCTCCTCGCGGAAGCATCGGAACTACAATGACACCGGATCGTGGGCCTGTTAATGTTAGTGCAGCTGCTGTAGGATCTCCATCTGTGGGTTCTTCTTCTTCATTTATAGCTGAGCAATGGCAGGCTTTGGCAAGCCTTGTCGGTAATTCTCAAATCTCAAATGATCGTCTTCATGGTAAGTTTGATTCAACTTCATGGGTAATTGATACTGGTGCTTCAAATCATGTAACCGGAAACACCTCGTATCTTCTTAATTCTCGGACTATACCGGATTGCCCTGTTGGTTTGCCTAATGGGTCATCAATTTTGGCTCATACGGAGGGATCCGTTCGTCTAACGGACACCATTACTCTCTCTCATGTTCTTTTTATTCCGAATTTAAGCTGCAATTTAATTTCAGTATCTCAACTGTCTGACGATATTCATTGCACTGTCCAATTTAACTCATCTATGTGTGCTATACAGGACCTGTTGAAGAACCTAATTGGAATGGGTGTTGGGCGGGATGGACTCTACTACTTTCGCGGCACATCTTCAGCATATAATGTCTCCGTTACCGGATCGCCTTCTGTGTTGGAGCTGTGGCATAATCGCTTGGGGCACCCTTCCGAGAATGTAGTAAAGCTTCTTCCCTCTGTTCGTGGTACTTCTGGCAGTTTACTTAAATCCTGTGATACTTGTTTTAGGGCTAAACAATCTAGAGATAGTTTTCCGGGTAGTGACCATAAGTCTACTAGAATTTTTGAGAAATTTCATTGTGATTTGTGGGGTGCATACACTCATTCTTCTTCTTGTGGTGCACGGTATTTTTTAATTTTAGTAGATGATTTTTCCCGAGCTGTTTGGGTTTATTTGTTGGTCGATAAAACCGAAGTTTTTCGTATGTTTATTGCTTTCATTGCAATGGTTGAACGTCAGTTTTCTCAGAAATTAAGGTTGTCCAATCTGATAATGGGACTGAATTTAATTGCATGCTTGATTATTTCTTTTCCATTGGCATTACTTTCCAAACATCTTGTGTTGGTACCCCTCAACAAAATGGTCAAGTCGAGCGGAAACATCGTCACATTCTGAATGTTGCTAGAGCGCTTAGATTTCAGGATCATTTACCAATTTTCTTTTGGGGAGAAGCAGTTCTTACTGCTGCTCATTTGATTAACCGAACTCCCACTCCCCTCTTAGGCAATAAGACTCCCTATGAGGTTTTGTTCGGAAAATTACCTTTCATTGACTCTCTTCGGGCTTTTGGTTCCTTGTGTTATGCTCATAATCAGAAAGTGAAGGGAGATAAGTTTGCCAGTCGTAGCCGAAAATATATTTTTGTGGGCTATCCTCTAGGCAAAAAGGGGTGGAAGTTGTTCGATCTAGAGACAAAGAAATTTTTTGTCTCCCGGGATGTGAAGTTCTTTGAGAACAATTTTCCTTACAGTGATTTGTCGTCAGTGCCTCATTCCCCGAATTCTGTGGAGATTATTAACCAAGAGGCTGATTTCGCCTTTCTTGACTATCCGGACATGGCAGATGTTGTTTGGAGACCTTTGGCGGTAGCTCCTGCGAGACGTGCACGATCCCGTGACTACAGTTTCTGCAGATATTACTCCTACAGAGGTCTCATCTGCTTCTACGACAGACACCTCTCCTTCTGAGCAAGATGCTTTAGGGAGGGGCATGCGTACGAAAGTACCCTCCGTTCTACTTCGGGACTATATTGCTGCTATTGTTACTTCTGTTAGTCTATCCCCCGAACACTCCACTCCAGTCGGCTCCTCAGGTACTCCTTATCCTATAGCTCACTATATAAATTGTGACAGTTTTTCTGTGAAATATCGTAACTTCCTTGCAGCTATTACTTTGGCTAAAGAGCCTAGGAATTTTCATGAGGCAATGTCACAAGATGGATGGAAGGAATCTATGCAGGCTGAAATTTGTGCCTTGGAAGATAATGGCACATGGACTATGGTTCCTCTACCGCATGGTAAGCGTGCTCTTGGTAGCCAGTGGGTCTATCGGATTAAGTACAAGTCTGATGGTACAGTTGAACGACTTAAATCTCGTTTGGTGGTTCTTGGTAATCATCAGAAAGAAGGAATTGATTACATGGAAACTTTTGCTCCTGTGGCCAAGATGGTCACCGTTCGAGCCTTTCTTGCCATTGCTGCCTCAAAGAATTGGGAATTGCATCAAATGGATGTGCATAACGCTTTCCTGCATGGTGATCTTCAGGAAGAGCTCTACATGAAACCTCCTCCGGGTTTTCATTCCAATCAACCTAATATGATTTTTCATCTTCGCAAATCCCTTTATGGCCTGAAACAGGCCCCGCGTTGCTGGTTCGCTAAGCTAGTGGCTTCCTTAAAACACCATGGGTTCTTGTAGTCTTATTCTGATTATTCCTTGTTCACATTCAGAAAAGGTACGATTCATATGAATATTCTTGTGTATGTTGACGATCTTATTATAGCTGGGAACGATTTCGCTACCTTACAGTCTTTCAAAAAGTATCTAAATGAATGTTTCAAGATGAAGGACCTTGGCTCCTTGAAGTATTTCTTGGGCATTGAAGTTGCTCGTAGCTCATCTGGCCTGTTTCTGTGCCAACGCAAGTATACCTTGGACATTATATCCGAGTTTGAGCTATTGGGAGCAAATCCATCTGGCTTTCCTATTGAACCGAATCATAAACTCGGTCTTGCCACTAGTGATCTTCTGGATGATCCAGAACGTTATAGACGATTGGTTGGTCGTCTCATTTACTTAGCAGTCACCCGTCCAGACTTGGCATATTCGGTTCACATTCTGTCCCAATTTATGAAGGAACCTCGCAAGGATCATTGGGATGCAGCACTGCGAGTTGTTCGTTATCTCAAAAGCACACCTGGTCAGGGTATTCTTCTTCGTGCTGATAGTGAGCTCACACTACAAGGATGGTGTGCTTCAGATTGGGCCGCTTGCCCTATTACTCGACGTTCTCTTTCTGGATGGCTTGTGTTTCTTGGTCATTCTCCTATATCTTGGAAGACGAAGAAACAAACCACTGTGTCTCGCTCGTCTGTCGAGGCTGAATACCGTTCTATGGCTGCCCTTACCTGTGAATTGAAATGGTTGAAGGGATTACTTTTGAGCCTTGGTGTACATCATCCGAAGGCAATCAACATCTTATGCGATAGTCAGTCGGCCCTTGATATCGCTATGAACCCCGTATTTCATGAACGGACAAAGCATATTGAAATTGACTGCCACTTTGTTCGTGACGCCATTTCGGATGGACTTATTTCTCTTTCCTATGTTTCTACTAAAACGCAGCTGGCAGATATTTTTACTAAAGCTCTTGGAAAACAACAGTTTGATTTACTGGTTAGCAAGTTGGGCATTCTTAATCCCCATGCTCAAATTGAGGGAGGGTGTGAAGATGACGCTGAGGTTCCTGCACAAGTGGGCGACCGCCCAGGTCTTATGGGCGACCGCCCAGCACCAGTTTCAAGCAACGTTAAACCTTCTGTACAAGTGGGCGACCGCCCAAGAGCAAAACCCAACGACGCTGAACTTTCTGTACATGTGGGCGACCGCCCAAGCCAAGTGGGCGACCGCTCATGATCAATATCAAATAACGTTGAAGCCTCTGTTCAAGTGGGCGACCGCCCAGGATCAAAATCTGACGAGATTTAGTTCCCCTTTTCCGCCAGATTCCTTTGATTTCTTTCTTTATTTCCTTTGATTTCTTTCTTTGTTTTAATCTTTCCGTTTCAGATTAGGACTCTTTTTGTATCTCATATATATTCAGAGGTTCATCAATAATAAACACAAATTTTGAAAAAGTCATAATTTATTTTCCTACAATATAAAATGCTCATAAAAATTTGATTGCAAAATTTTGGTTGTTACGTGTTAGTCATTGACTGAATATTTAAGTTGTGGGTTGAACTATTAAACAATTTTAATTCCAATTAATAATTATTAAATGAAATTTTGTAAATATTTTGTACTCCTAACATTGCTCGAACACAGAAGAATATGTGCCCCTAATTAATCCCTACTTCACTTATCAGTATAGCTGTCAATACGGGCTGACGGGGCGTGCCCAACCCTCCCAAGCCTGCAGTAAACGAGGTGGGGCGGGCTGGCCCAAATTTCTGACGGACTGAAAATACGTTATCCCAACCCAACCCATATTGGGTTGGTGGGTGATACGCGTCAATCAAATAAATGAAGTTTGGGCTTGAAATTGTGAATAAACAGATACCAAAAAAGTCAAAAATCATAATAGTCAAACAAACACAAACTGTCAAAATTCAAAAGATATCAAAAATCATAACAGTCAAACAAACACAAAAAAAGATTCATATCAATATAAACTATTTTTCAAATGGGCAATACAAGTAAAATTTATGAAAATTGATACAAATAAATCATGATCACAGAAATAAAGATTAATATCAATAAAAATGGAGAGAGAGAGAGAGAGAGAGAGAGAGAGAGAGAGATGTGTGTGAATCGGAGACAGTAACGGCAATGAATTAGTGGTCGTGATGGAGTGTACCAGCGACGATAGAAACGGCGACGAGGGTGGCGCCTTCTTTTTAGGGTTTCTTTGTTTTTGTTCTATACTTCTCTCGAGTCTCTCTAACTTTACGATTCACGGATTGAGTTCACAAAGTCAATTTAGCTCTAGAATTTCCACTTAAAATGTTGTCATTTGTAGCAAAAAAAAATATTAAAAAATATAGTGGCTGGCCCGCCCCGAACGTGTTTTGGCTAGCACTCATATGGGTCAGTTCAAATTGACCTACGTTTATTTGAGTTAGTAGTTAAAATCCAACCCATTGTTATTATATGGCATGGCGGGATGAATCGACAGGCCTAGCCCAAATTGAAAGCTCTACTTATCAGTATCAGTGACGTTGAGATCAAAATGGCTAAATACTTCAAAACGCAAGGCCTTAATCTGTAGGCCAGAATGATTGGAAAAACCTTATCACGCATTCAGGCCCAAAATAAGAGGCCCTCCTTAATTTATTAAAAATATTTTTTTTTTTGACAAAGAATCTCTTAAAATAAAAATGAACATATAATTAGATATAATTAGAGACAGAATAAGTACAGGATAATCTACGGATATAAAAAGAGACTAGGTAACACAACAAGTTAAAAAAATGATTTTAATTAAATAAATGACTTTATCTATTATAAAAGTGTTCACTTCGTTCGAAGTGTTAAAAATTGCAATTGTTGAATGAACCCCTTACATTTTATATGAAAAGGAATATCAAATACCGGTAATGAGTTAAAGTTCTTCTGGGTCCGCTCTCGAGTCTAGAAAAAAAGGGAGAAAAGAAAGGAAGTGAAAGGAAGTCTAATCTATTTTCCTCCCATCACTTGCTCCTGAGTTTATTCAGGAAGGAAGTGAAAGGAAAATGTTTAAATTTTTTTAAAACTTTCCCTCCTAGGCAATCCTTTCAAATGTGGAAGGAATTAGAAGGAAAGAAAATTTTACTTAACAAATTTTTTGATAAATCTATTTTACCCCTCAAATATATTTCTCTTCTTCTTTCATTAAAGGGTACAAATGTAATTTAAAATTTTATCCTTCCATCACTTGCTTCCGAATTTATTTAGGAAGGAAGTAATTGAATTCCTTTCTCTTCTTTTCTCTTCTCTCCTCTTTCTTTCCTTTCTCTCCTTAACAAACTAAACTCGGGAGCGGACCCTTAAAGTTCTTCTTTGTGACAGGTAACACAACAAGTTAAAAATTTGTTGATAGGCAACCTAATGACTTACGTAGTGTAGACTGTAGAACTAATAAAAGAACAAAAGTTATTTTTTCTTAATATTTTAACCATTAAATCATTTCTCTTCTTTTATAATAAATGTAAATTAAAAACCACTCATTATATGTTAAATATATATTTATTAGTTAAATGCAATATTTATTTCGGGATGATGGAGGGAGCATTAAATTGAATATTGTTTCGTATTTCTTATGTTTCGAAATAATCCATTTTTTTTGTTATTACGAAAGTATTTTGAGTAATGATTTTACGTTAAAATAGTTATTTTAATGAATATTTAAAAATTGTTATTAATAGTGTTTATAATGGTATACTCCCTCCGTTCCGGCCGACTTAGGATTTTTTGAAATGGCACGGGGATTAAGGAAAAGGTAAATGTTGTGAGTGTAATTTAAAAATAGGAGAGAGAATGAGTGGAGGGAATAGTAAATTATAATGGTGTTGTGAGTATTAAAATAATGTAGGAGAGAGAATGAGTGGAGAGAATAGTGATTTAAGGTTTCCATTTTGGGCCGTCCTAAGTCGGGTGGGACGCCCAAAATGGCAAAAAGTCCTAAGTCGACCGGGACGGAGGGAGTATTAATTATTAATTTTAAGTTTTTAATAAAATATTTATTTGGACCTAAAATTATTATTTAAAATATATTTATAATTAAAAAGGTGAGAAAATCATTTTGAGTTGAAAGACTATTGTAATGTAGTAATCAATGGCTCACAATTTATGGACAGAAAATGGCACTCTTTAAACATAAACTCCTCTTTGTGAGGTAGCCATCCTCCCAAAAGTACTTCTCATTCTCAATCTCACAAGTCCATTTCTCAACCTATTAGGGGTGAGCACGGATCGATTTGGATCGGTTTTAGGATAAAATTGACACCAAACCAATAACTATCGGTTTTATGTAAATCGAAACCATTAACTTCGGTTTCTTAATGGTTCGATGTTACCGATTTCGGTGTAATATCGGTTTGGTTCGATGTCTTAATGGATTGTTGGGCTTTATACTAACAAATCTAGTTATATGTTCGGTTAACTAAGAAAGAAACAAAATCCACAAATAAACCAAAACTAACACTTGTAAGGCACGGACTTTCAGTCTGATATAGATGAAACTGAATCACAATATATGGTTTTCTAATAAAATAATTAGCCTGATGAATGGCAACCTTATACAATAAACAAGCCTTCATTCAAATTTATGATTAATGCAAGCACATATTTCAATCAAATTATGAACATGGGAAGTATCAACCGCTAACTACCAGTTTGTGTATGGGAATCCTTTATAATACCATCACCATTGCCTCGTGAATGGCCTCCAGTAGTGACAACCCCATTTGCATGTTCCTCTGAGGAAGATATAACACTGTTTCCACCTCCATGCCACCAGGGTTGTGAATAGACATTTGATGATGAAATGCCCTGTGCTCCAGCTCCTGGATCCTCATTTTCTGGATTTGTGGGCATTATTTGCAAACCCTGTTAAGAATTATTGATGGAACAAACTCAATAATCTGAACGAACCACCAATTTTCACAAGTAAACAAAACCTAGTTCATTACCATAACATATGGATCTAAGACGACAAGAAACACCTCAAATCAACTGAAGATTTTCAAGAAAAGGTAAAACGACATAGTTTTGACTATCGATGTTAACGGTTTCTTATCGGTTTCTAAATTTTTAAAACCTAAACTAAACCGAAAATTTCGGTTTCTAAACTTTTAAAACCTAACCCAAACCAAATTGCTCGGATTCGGTTTTTTCGAATTCGATTTTTTGGTGTTAATGGTGTTAACGGTGTTAACGATTTTTTTTGCTCACCCCTACAACCTATCACCAACTAACGAGTGGGGCCATGTCACAAGCATTCTATTTCCAAGCAAAAAATATACTCCCTCCGTCCGCCTAGTAAGTTCACACTTACTGTTTACACGTTAATTAAGGAGGGAGTATTATATTGAAAATGTTGTGAGTGTGAAAATAAAATAGGAGAGAGAATGAGTGAAGGGAATAGTAAATTATAATGGTTTGTGAGTATTAAAATAATGTAGAAGAGAGAATGAGTGGAGAGAATAGTGATTTAAGGTTTCCTTTTTAGGAAAGAAACAAAGTGTGAACTTTGTAAACGGACGCCCAAAATAGAAAGTGTGAACTTTGTAAGCGGACGGAGGGAGTATATATATATATATATATATATATATATATATATATATATATATATATATATATATATATATATATATATATATATATATATATATATGATCCTATTATAATGAGAACCAAATTTATATGAGAACCATAAAAATCACTAACAGCCATTGGATTAAAAAACACATCAATGCTATCAATGCTTCAGATTAAAAAAAAAGATAGAGGGAGTGGCATTTTCGTAATTATTTCATTTAAAATCCCCCTCAAATTTCAAAATAAAATATCTCAATATCTATAAGTCGAAAAAAAATTCGAAAACACTGATTTTTTTGTCTTGACGAGACGATTCAAACTAGATCCTTGAAGATAGGATTTTGAAAAAATAATATTGACTTATAGATTACTTAACTAGTGTACACTATTTAACTAGTGTACATTACTTAACTAGTGTGCACGAGTTAATTACTTAACTAGTGTACATTGTTTAACTAGTGTACATTACTTAACTAAATTTGTGTTGTCTTAGTGAGCACTAGGTTTGTGTTGTCTTAGTGAACACTAGCTAGTTGTCTTAGTGAACACTAGTTTGTGTTATCTTAGTTAACACTAGGCGTGTTGACTTAGTGAACACTAGCTAGTTATCTTAGTGAACACTAATTTGTGTTGTCTTAGTGAACGCTAGGCTGTGTTGTCTTAGTGAACACTAGCTAGTTATCTTAGTGAACACTAGCTGTGTTGTCTTAGTGAACACTAGCTAGTTATCTTAGTGAACACTAGCGTGTTGTCTTAGTGAACACTAGCTGTGTTGTCTTAGTGAACACTAGCTGTGTTGTCTTAGTGAACACTAGCTAGTTATCTTAGTGAACACTAGCTATGTTGTCTTAGTGAGCTAATTTGTGTTGTCTTAGTGAACACTAGCTAGTTGTCTTAGTGAACACTATTTGTGTTATCTTAGTGAACACTAGGCTTTGTGTTGTCTTAGTAAACACTAGCTAGTTGTCTTAGTGAACACTAGTTGAAAGCAGTGATTAAAATGGACTAGCGTAAATGAATGTGAATGAATCAACCGATGCAGGGGATAAGGAGGCTACCATCTCCTACAGTAAGGTTACTTATGTTATTAGCATGCCCGTTTCGTTTCATTTAATCCCCATTTTCCTTTTTGAATAATGTTTTCAGTAGGTTGGGAGAAGTCGAAGCCGCTACACATTTAAACTGTCATCACAAACACAAGGAACAAAAAAAAAAAAACCTTAGATTTTTCTGATTTACAGCATAATATGAAGTTTCAATGTTCCAAGAATTTTGCATGCCAAGAAGAAAAGTTAATTATAATTCAAGTATTTATTTATTTGGATCATGCACCTCAAGTAATTTTATTTTATTTTCTCCGAAAACAAAAAAAAAAGTAAGAAAATGGGTTTTACCTTTTCTTGCTTGTACTTTGCGCGTATAGCAATTAGAGGACATCCATTGCTATTTGCTTGTAAACACTAGCTAGTTGTCTTAGTGAACACTAGCTGTGTTATCTTAGTGAACACTAGCTGTGTTGACTTAGTGAACACTAGCTAGTTATCTTAGTGAACACTAGCTAGTTGTCTTAGTGAACACTAGATGTGTTATCTTAGTGAACACTAGCTGTGTTGTCTTAGTGAACACTAGCTGTGTTGCTTATGTACACTAGCTAGTTGTCTTAGTGAACACTAGCTATGTTGTCTTAGTGAACACTAGCTGTGTTGCTTTTGGTTTATATTAAAATATTATCAAATTATAATTATTAATATGGATGGAGCAAACATTGTACGTGATGCATTTTCCCTTTATTATAATTAGGAATTGAAATTCTATCTCTGTTTTAAAAATTAGACGTTGTTCAATATTATATTTTCAAAATCCTTTCTTCAGGGATCTAGTTTGAATCGTCTCGTCAAGACAAAAAAATCAGTGTTTTCGAATTTTTTTTCGACTTATAGATATTGAGATATTTTATTTTGAAATTTGAGGGGGATTTAGTTCACAATAATTACGAAAATGCCACTCCCTCTATCTTTTTTTTTTAATGCAGGCGTTGATGTGTTTTTAATCCAATGATTGGGTTTAGTTAAGTAGTTACCATATAAATTTGGTTACCGTTTGAATATCTTCCTATATATATATATATATATATATATATATATATATATATATATATATATATATATATAGGATCTATTATAATGAGAACCAAATTTATATGAAGCAACCATAAGAATCACTAACGGTAGTTGGATTAAAAAAACACATCAATGCTTCAGATTAAAAAAAAAAGATAGAGGGAGTGGCATTTTCGTAATTATTTCATTTAAAATCCCCCTCAAATTTCAAAATAAAATATCTCAATATCTATAAGTCGAAAAAAAAATTCGAAAACACTGATTTTTGTCTTGCCTCGACGAGACGATTCAAACTAGATCCTTGAAGATAGGATTTTGAAAAAATAATATTGACTTATAGATTACTTAACTAGTGTACACTATTTAACTGAGTGTACATTACTTAACTAGTGTGCGAGTTAATTACTTAACTAGTGTACATTATTTAATCCAGTGTACATTGCCAACTATTTGTGTTGTCTTAGTGAACACTAGGCGTATTTGTCTTAGTGAACACTAGCTAGTTTGTCTTAGTGAACGCTAGTTTGTGTTATCTTAGTGAACACTAGCTGTGTTGACTTAGTGAACACTAGCTAGTTATCTTAGTGAACACTAGCTGTGTTGTCTTAGTGAACACTAGCTGTGTTGTCTTAGTGAACACTAGCTAGTTATCTTAGTGAACACTAGCTGTGTTGTCTTAGTGAACACTAGCTAGTTATCTTAGTGAACACTAGCGTGTTGTCTTAGTGAACACTAGCTGTGTTGTCTTAGTGAACACTAGCTAGTTATCTTAGTGAACACTAGCTGTGTTGTCTTAGTGATCACTAGCTGTGTTGTCTTAGTGAACACTAGCTAGTTGTCTTAGTGAACACTAGCTGTGTTATCTTAGTGAACACTAGCTGTGTTGTCTTAGTAAACACTAGCTAGTTGTCTTAGTGAACACTAGTTGAAACAGTGATTAAAATGGACTAACTGTAAATGAATGTGAATGGATCAACCGATACCCGAGGGGATAAGGAGGCTACCATCTCCTACAGTAAGGTTACTTATGTTATTAGCATGACCGTTTCGTTTCATTTAATCCCCATTTTCCTTTTTGAATAATGTTTCCAGTAGGTTGGGAGAAGTCGAAGCCGCTACACATTTAAACTGTCATCACAAACACAAGGAACAAAAAAAAAAACCTTAGATTTTTCTGATTTACAGCATAATATGAAGTTTCAATGTTCCAAGAATTTTGCATGCCAAGAAGAAAAGTTAATTATAATTCAAGTATTTATTTATTTGGATCATGCACCTCAAGTAATTTTATTTTATTTTCTCCGAAAACAAAAAAAAGGTAAGAAAATGGGTTTTACCTTTTCTGCCCTCTTGGGCGACCGCACAACACCTCTTGGGCGACCGCCCAAGAGGCTTTCCAAGGCACTCAAGTTTCTGGACACATGGGCGGCCGCTCATGCCCCCTTGGGCGACCGCCCAAGTGCCTGATCCAGAAATTCCCAGGTTTCCTAAACTCCTCTCTTACCATTTTCTTTTCCTTTACAATACTCTTTATACTCATGAACACCAAGGAATTTCTAGCTCTACAAGACTCATCATAAACCAAGTAAACCCATAGAAATGTAAACCTAATTTATTCATCCCTAATCTTCCACCCATTTCATACTCTCTACAACATCTACTATGAACATTTAATCATCCTATTTCATTTACCAATCATCCAACTCCTACAAAGTTCCCAAAGCTTAAAACACTCATCAATATATTAAGAACATCATTTAATAGTTTATGAACATTTAGGAGAAAGGAAATCATAACAACTCACCTTAGGTTTTTAGAATAAAATGTTGATCTTCTTAGCTTGATTTGTTCCTCTAGATGATCCAAACTCAAAAATGCTCTTGGACTTGAAAATGGTGGAGAAATGGGCTAGCTACAAGGCTTGGAATGGAGAGGCTTTCAATTTAAGTTCCATGGGAGTTGAGAGAAAAGAAGGAGGAAGAAGAATGATGGTGGAGGGGGAAGAGTATGGGAGGAGTAAGAGAGGGTTTGGGGAGGTAAGGTGTGTGTTGACTAATGAGCCAAAGAAGGAGGGAATTAGGGGAAAGTAACATGGCCCCCTCCCCTTCCACACATAACCTAGGCTTTCAATAATTAAATGAACCCTTTTTTCTTTTCCATTATTTATTCTACTCAACTTAACCCCCTCATACTTTTTTTTTTATTAAATTTCTATTATTATATTTTCTTTTTAGAACATTAATTTATTTCCTATCATTTATCCTAATAAAATAAATCAAATATATAAAAATGGACACATAATATTAACAGTAATATTAAAAGCACACAATATGATATTAAATTTAGTGCCTAGGGTTAGGGTCGTTACACTCACTCCCCCTTAAAGAAAATTCGTCCCGAATTTTAAAAAGACTTACTTGGATTTTCAAACAACCACGGATATTTCGCTCTCATCTCCGACTCTAGCTCCCACGTTGCTTTCTCAACGGTATGATTCTTCCAAAGGACCTTCACTATAGGGATACTCTTAGTTCTCAACTCCTTAACTTGGAATTCTAAGACTCTTAATGGCTCTTCAACATAAGACCTGTCCGCTTGGACATCATCGGGGGGAGAACTCAAGATGTGGGAAGGATCATGGCAATATTTTCTCAACATAGAAACATGGAAAACATCATGGAGTAAAGAAAGAGACGGAGGTAATGCCAACCGATAAGCCAAATCCCCAATCTTCTCTAGAATCTCAAACGGACCAACGAACCTCGGAGCCAATTTACCCTTATTACCAAACCTTTTGATTCCCGTCCTCGGAGAGACTTTCAAGAACACAAAGTCACCAACCTAAAAAGATAAATCCCGTCTTCTATTATGTGCGTAGCTTTTTTTTGCGTCTACTCACGGAGCCGTCTTCAATCTATCTAGAATTACCTTGATCTTCTCCGTAGAATCTCGAACCAAATCGGGCCCCAGTCTCGCTTCACCAACCTCGTCCCAACACATCGGAGATCGACACTTCCTACCATACAACGCTTCATACGGAGCCATCTCAATACTAGGCGATAAGCTGTTGTTGTAGGCAAACTCCACTAAAGGTAGATGATCCTCCCATGACAATTGGAAATCCATCACACAAGTCTGTAACATATCCTCAAGTATCTGAATAGTTCTCTCGGACTGACCGTCAGTTTGAGGATGAAATGCCGTACTGAAACACAATTTAGAACCCAAGGCTTCATGCAATGCTCTCCAAAATCTAGATGTAAACCTCGGATCTCTGTCGGAAACAATGCGGCCAGGAACCTAGTGAAGTCTCACAATCTCCTTCATATACGGTTGAGCTAACTTCTCTAATGAAAACTTGGTTGATCTTGGGAAGAAAATGAGCCGACTTCGTTAACCGATCCTGATAACCCAAATAGCATCCATCTTCTTCGCGGTAAGAGGGAAACCCGAAACAAAATTCATTGAAATTCCTTCCCATTTCCATTCCGGAATATCCAATGGTTGAAGTAGTCCCGCCGGTCTACGATGTTACGCCTTAATACATTGTGACAAGTCAAACACTTGGACACATAATCCGCAATTTCTCTCTTCATACCATTCCACCAATACCCACGCTTCAAGTCTTGATACATTTTGGTACTACCGGATGAATCGCAAACTTGGACTTATGGCCATCCTCTAAAACACGCTTCTTGATTTCCGGCGATGAAGGAACGCAAATTCTCCCTTGGAAAGTTAAAATCCCATCTCTATTCAAAGCAAATTCCCCGGCTTTCCCCTCTTGTACTTGATCAAAAATTTTCTTCAATTCCGGATCACCTTGTTGAGCTTCCTTCAAATCTCCATACAAAGTAGGAACGGCTCGAACATTCGCAATAATTACCTCACTCTTCAATTCTCGGGAACTCAGAAAGGCATCACATACGCCTTTCGGCTAATCGCATCCGCCACTACATTGGCCTTCCCGGGTGATAAGAAATTATACAATCAAAATCCTTCAAGAACTCGAAGCCATCTCCTTTGTCGGTTGTTCGGCTCCTTTTGAGTAAATAAGTACTTCAAACTTTTATGGTCGGTAAAAATCTCAAACTTCGCCCCCATAAAGGTAGTGCTTCCACTTATGCAACGCAAATACAATCGCCGCCAATTTCATATCATGAGTAGGATAATTACATTCCGCCGGTGATAACTTTCTAGAGGCATACGCAATAACCTTCCCATTTTGCATGAGAACACAGCAGGCAACCCGCCTTGAGGCATCACTATAGATTACAAAATTCTCACTGACCATCAGGAAGGGTAAGAACATGAGCCGTCGTCAACCTCTTCTTCAATTCATTAAAACTTTCTTCACACTTAGAATCCCATACAAACGATACATCTTTCCGAGTCAACCTAGTCAATGGGGTAGCAATCCGAGAAAACCCTCAATGAACCTCCGATAATACCCCGCCAAACCAAGAAAACTACGGACCTCGGTCACGAGTCGAAGGTTGCTTCCAATTAACCACGGCTTCAATCTTTGAAGGGTCCACGGAAATTCCCGAACTCGACACAACATGCCCCAGAAGGAAACACTGCTCAAGCCAGAAACTCACACTTCTTGAACTTGGCGTACAGCGCCTCTCACGAAGAGCGGACAAAACAATCCTCAAATGATTTTCATGCTCTTCTCGGGACATAGAATACCACGAGGATGTCATCTATGAAGACCACCACAAAACTATCAAGGTAAGGCTTGAAAACACGGTTCATCATATCCATAAACACATTTGGAGCATTAATTCGGCCCCGAACGGCATTACAACAAACTCATAGTGACCATATCTAGTTCGGAAAAGTTTGTTTTGGCAATATCGTCCGGCCTAATCTTCAAGGCGATGGTATCCGCTTCTCAAATCAAGTTTTGAGTAGATAACGGAACCTTGGAGTTGGTCAAATAAATCATCTATGTGCGGAAGAGGATACTTATTCTTTATAGTGGCTTGGTTGACAAACGATAATTTATACATAATCGTAAGGTACCATCCTTCTTCCTAACAAATAGAACCGGTGCTCCCCACGGAGACACACTAGGGCGAATAAAACCCCGGTCTAGCAATTCTTGCAATTGGACTTTCAACTCTTTTAACTCGGCGGAGCCATTCTATAGGGTGATTTAGAGATAGGGCGGTGCAGGGTACTAAGTCAATCTGAAACTCTACCTCACGATCAGGAGGCATAGAGTACTCACTAGAAAACACGTCACTAAACTCATTCTGGCAAGACATGAGCTAACTCGGGCGACTTCTTATTGGAATCTACCACATAAGCCAAGTACCCTTGCACACCCCTTAGATAACATCTTTCTAGCTTTTAAGGCGGAAATAACATGTAAACCGAACATAGATTTATCCGCATCAAATATAAAAGTAGGCACATCAAGCATAGCAAATGAGACGCATTTTCTACGACGGTCTACCAAACGTGACATCGACTCAACCAATCCATCCCAAGGATCACATCAAAATCACGGATTGGTAACTCGACCAAATCCACCGGCAATACATGCCCACATATGGTCACATCACAACCACGATATATCGGAAGAAGATGCAAGGCACTCTCCCGTAGGAGTAGAGACCTCCAACACATAAGGCATAGATTCGGGCAAAATATGCAATGAGAATGCAAAATGAGATGCCACAAATGAATGGGAAGACCAGGGATCTATAAGAATGCGGGCCTTAACTCTGAGGCAGGGAACTATACCTCTAATGACGGCATTAGGATCGACCTCTCCTCGACCCAAGGCAAACACTCGACCTTGGACTCTATCTTTGGGTTTCCCGTCAACATCTCTCTTCACACCACTACCTTGTCCCCCTTGACCACTACCCAAAGCTTGCTTACTCTGCCACTTGGGACAATTCCTCCGAAAATGGCCTGTCGACCCACACTCCAAAGACTTGCCTTGCTTGCTCCAACACTTGTCCTCCGAATGCCCTTGCCTCTTGCAATATCCACACGTTGTCCCAAACTGACCGGAAGTCGAACGATTTGCCGGAGCCGCTACGTTTCCTCCTCGATTTGCTCCCGAAGTAAATGTCCTTGGCCGCCCTACAGTTACTGTCCCGAACCTTGACCTTGGAATCTATTTATTGTTCCCACCTTCATTTTTACCACGATGCTCCTCTATGTCATTCTCAATCCGATACGCCATGTTCACAGCCGCTTGGAAGTTGGCAAAGTCATGAGTCAAAAGCTGCTTCCTGAACTCTACCCTTAAGCCTTTCATAAACCTGTAGATACGCCTCTCTTCATCCGGTACCAAATGAGGACAATATCGGGCCAACTCCGTAAACTTTGCTGAATCTTGTGCTATAGACATTGTCCCTTGCTCAATTTGAGGAAATTCACCTCTTTCTTATCTCTAGTCACCATCGGAGCAGAAGTGATCCGGAACTTACATGTGAAATTCTCCCAAGTCTGCGGTGTCGAATCCCGGTCCCAACCATCCTTCACTACTTGCCACCAAAGGTGCTCACGCGGGTCCTTCCAGCTTGAAAGCGCACATCTCACCTTCTACGCATCCGAACTCTCCATAGCCAAGAAAATCTTGTTCATCGCTTCAAGCCATCTCTCCGCCTTCACCGGATTCGGATCTCCGTTGAAGCTAGGAGGAGACATCTTCACGAACTTCTCTAGACCATGGTGCCCTTGCCTACCTTCGGGTTGTTGTTGCCCCCTACCTTGATTACAGTACATTTGTCATATTACGAAGAAACACTCGGAACATATCCATCATTTCGGCATTCGGATTACCAACATCACCCAAAGCCCGATTCGATCACCATCATTTCCCGCCATTAGTACAAACTCCTGCATTAAACAGCTCGACGTCGGTTATCACACACTCTCGCTCGGCTAGACTCTGCGAGAACTCTAGCAGAGCTTTGATACCCAGCGTGAGGACCCCAACCCGGAACCTACACGTGTCCCGAGTTGGAGCGTCCTCAAACTAACCTGAAATTTACTAAACTTTTAAAACTTTGAATTAAACTTCAAACATCAACATCATTAACATTTCCATTTCAAAACAACTCCACTCCTCTCCACTTAGAAGGAGGAGTTGACCAACTTTGAAAACATTCACCTGTTTAGTTACAAAAGATATTGGTTTTAACGTAAAAATGTAAAGTTTATAATTACAAACTCCATAAAGGATTTATATCAAAATATAATTTCTACGCCAACCTAACGTACCCAAACTGATACCCAGCTCACTGCCAAACTCCTTTCCGCCCTTACTTGGCCGGTCCTCCTGTCTCGGGATCTAAAAACATTAAAGGGAGAGGGATGAGAATAAATCTCAGCAAGCTATTATGAATGCAGCAATATGCCAGATAAATGCAACACATAACCAATCACACATAACATATTGGGAAAGCTGTAACCACATTTCATTACCTTGGTTTACCTTTTCCCGTCTGAACAGTAGTCGTACAACATTGGGTATAATAATACTCCAATCTTACAGTGAGCTGCTTAAGCAATACTCACATCTTATAAAACCCGTTTTTCAGGGAACCAAATAAGATAGCTAACTAATTCTGGTTCAGCTTTAAAGTTATTATTACGAAGGCTTGGGCGCCGCCCGATACCATTGGGCGACCGCGAGTAAGTGGATTCAAAGTTCCCAAGTTTTACGCCCTCTTGGCGACCATGTAACACCTCTTGGCGGCGACCGCCCAGAGAGGCTTTCCCAGGCACTCAAGTTTACGGACACGTAGGCGGCCGCTGTGCCCCCTTGGGCGACCGCCCAAGTGCCTGATCCAGAAATTCCCAGGTTTCCTAAACTTCTCTCTTACCATTTCCTTTTCCTTTACAATACTCTTTATACTCATGAACACCAAGAAATTTCTAGCTCTACAAGACTCATCATAAACCAAGTAAACCCATAAAAATGTAAACCTAATTTATTCATCCCTAATCTTCCACCCATTTCATACTCTCTACAACATCTACTATGAACATTTAATCATCCTATTTCATTTACCAATCATCCAACTCCTACAAAATTCCCAAAGCTTAAAACACTCATCAATATATTAAGAACATCATTTAATAGTTTATGAACATTTAGGAGAAAGGAAATCATAACAACTCACCTTAGGTTTTTAGAATAAAATGTTGATCTTCTTAGCTTGATTTGTTCCTCTAGATGATCCAAACTCAAAAATGCTCTTGGACTTAAAAATGGTGGAGAAATGGGCTAGCTACAAGGCTTGGAATGGAGAGGCTTTCAATGGGAGTTCCATGGGAGTTGAGAGAAAAGAAGGAGGAAGAAGAATGATGGAGGAGGGGGAAGAGTATGGGAGGAGTAAGAGATGGTATGGGGAGGTAAGGTGTGTGTTGACTAATGAGCCAAAGAAGGAGGGAATTAGGGGAAAGTAACATGGCCCCCTCCCCTTCCACACATAACCTAGGCTTTCAATAATTAAATGAACCCTTTTTTTCTTTTCCATTATTTATTCTACTCAACTTAACCTCCTCATACTTTTTTTTTATTAAATTTCTATTTTTATATTTTCTTTTTAGAACATTAATTTATTTCCTATCATTTATCCTAATAAAATAAATCAAATATATAAAAATGGACACATAATATTAACAGTAATATTAAAAGCACACAATATGATATTAAATTTAGTGCCTAGGGTTAGGGTCGTTACATACTTTGCGCGTATAGCATTTAGAGGACATCCATTGCTATTTGCTTGTAAACACTAGCTAGTTGTCTTAGTGAACACTAGCTGTGTTATCTTAGTGAACACTAGCTGTGTTGACTTAGTGAACACTAGCTAGTTATCTTAGTGAACACTAGCTAGTTGTCTTAGTGAACACTAGCTGTGTTGTCTTAGTGAACACTAGCTGTGTTGCTTATGTACACTAGCTAGTTGTCTTAGTGAACACTAGCTATGTTGTCTTAGTGAACACTAGCTGTGTTGTCTTAGAGGGGGTGGCATTTTCGTAATTATTGAGGGGGATTTAGTTCACAATAATTACGAAAATGTCACCCCCTCTATCTTTTTTTTTTTAATCTGGAGCATTGATGTGTTTTTAATCCAATGATTGGGTTTAGTTCTCATGATTTTCATATAAATTTGATTCTCATTTGAATAGCTTTCTCTATATATATATATATATATATATATATATATATATATATATATATATATATATATATATATATATATATATATATATATATATATATATATATATATATATATATAAAGAATGTGTGGGCATTTAAAATCAATCAAGTGGTTAGTAGTATTATTATTTTGTATAACCTACTACTACTATACTATTGAATATACCCTAAAAGGAATCTTTGTTGATTTGTAAAGTCTAATATATCACCCATGAAAGCTAGGGGTATGATGAACATTCTCTCGCATGTAAAATCTACCTAACCTTCTAAAACATTTTTATACTTCCTCCTTGTCCAGGTCGACTTAGGATTTTTTGAAATGGCACGGAAATTAAGGAAAAGGTAAATATTGTGAGTGTAATTTAAAAATAGGAGAGAGAATGAGTGGAGTGAATAGTAAATTATAATGGTGTTGTGAGTATTAAAATAATGTAGGAGAGAGAATGAGTGGAGAGAATAGTGATTTAAGGTTTAAATTTTGGGCCGTCACAGAAGTCGGGTGGGGCCCAAAAATGGCGAAAATCTGAAGATCGGCCAGAGACGGAGGGAGTATATCATACCAGTGGATGAGATTTTATTGACATTTTTCTTTTTACGAGATGAATGACTTAAATAAATTGAGCAATATGTGAAGCCCACATAACATTCAATTCATCTCAAATATCTATATCTATATTATAAATAACAGATGTGATCAAATATTGTTTGTGAGAAACAAGGAATAGTATTGCAGCGAATTTCGTGGAGCAGCGGTTCCACTTTTCGCTCTATATATATGGCCATTGTAACCTTCATTAACCCATCACAAAACAGCTAAGCTCAAACCCCTCTTGCAAAAAGTCATTTCCTTCTGAATATATATGAATTCCCATATCAAGAAACTAAAAGATGCATCCCCATCTTTTAACACAACCAAAGTATCTCAAATGGCTTTGAGGATTGTCATTTGTTGGGAGCTTGTCAAGCTTTTATGTCTATCGTTAATCAATCTCAAACATTATCAAACTGCTACGGAATTCGTGTTTTTTTGGGTTAGGGATTTAAATTTTTCGCTTTATTGGCCATCAGATATCTACCAGAAATTGTGGATGAAACTCGAGTTGCTAGTACTGTACAACGAGATGGAAGGCGTGGATCCAAGTTTCGTTATCCCCTACGAATATTACAAGTTAGAACCATTAGGTTAGTTGTCATGTTATCCATGTGCGAGTTCTTGATTAGTGTTTTATTTTGAAACTGTATGTGTTACTAGGTTAATGATTTCGGTTATTAATGATGAATAAGGATTGTAATTCTGTACCTAACATATTTCTTATGATTTTACTACTTGATCAAAAATTGGAAAATTACACAACCTTTACGAGTTAAATTAAAGGTATGCATTTAGTTTGTAACGTTAAATCTGACTTTTACAATCTGTCACGTAAAAATATATGTCTCTCAATTAAAAAATTGTAATATTTAATCCCACCTTGATTTATTATGGGATTAAATACAAGTGAGACTACATATTTTTACTCCAAGTAATACATTGTATTTTTAGAAATAAGGCATAGTATATTTTATAAATATGTGTAATGATTAGGAATTATTTTTTCTTTCTGTTTTAGGTAATGATAAGTACTTGATTAATTAAATTAAATACTCCCTCCGTCCCACTAATTGCTTCACCATTTTTCTTGGGCACGGGAATTATGGTAATGGGAGGGAAAAAAAATGTTGTGAGTGTAATTTGAAAATAGGAGAGAGAATTAGTGGAGGGAATAATAAATTATAATGGTGTTGTGAGTATTAAAATAATGTAGGAGAGAGAATGAGTGGAGGAAATAATAATATTTTATGTCCAAAAAAGGAAAGGTGAAGCTTCTAACGGGACGCCCTTTTGGGTAATTGGTGAAGCTTTTATTGGGACGGAGGGAGTATACGTATTTATTATTTATTTTCAGTAAGTGCAAAAGAATGGGTTGGCTACTTGATGACACTAATAGAAAAACCATGATTACCAATGGCCAAAATTGTGGCTAAAGTTGTCGTTTCTAATGAGCGATGACTTTTAATATGTCGTTGCTAAAAGTTGGTCGTTAAGTTGACCATCAATGGTCGTTGCTTAATAGCGACGACTTTGTAGTCGATAATGTCTAAAATTCGTCGCTAAATTTATCATTTGACCTTAACGTAATTAGCGACGACATTGTCGTCGCAAAATATCACTATTAGTAACGACATTCCGGTTAGCAAATTAATACACTTTTTTAAAAAAATAGTGAATTTTAAAAATATATATTATAAATATAATTAAAAAATATTTATTCAAAATTAGTGATAATGAAGACTGGACAAGTGGAGATTACCACCACCAGTCATAACAACTCACCTCCATCGTTCGCCATCACCGTCCGCCACTATCATCAAAATGTTCACAATCCTCACATTAATGTGTATGGCTAACTTGTGATATTTTTGAAACAAAGGCTAAATTATTAGTTAACCAAAATTATTATTTTTGCCATTACACAACCACTTCACACCATCAACATTCACAACCGCCGTCTAATACTGCCTCTCAATCACTGTCGTCAATCACACAAATTCAGCAAAATCTCCAAATAAAACCAAAAAAAAAAAAAAAAAAAACGAAAAACACACCTACATACACGCACAAATGCACACTCATAGAGATTGAACACACACATACACAAATCGTAACCGGATCTAATTTTGATTTTAGATCTTGTAAGAGAGAGAGAGATACAAAAACAAAAAGAAAAACTCAACAATGATAGAACACCCACTTACGCATACGCATAAACTAAACCATATACTAATATTTGAGGTGGTCTCCCATGAGAACAAGGGGATCCGTCTCATGCATGAGACGGGTCGACCCATGACCCATGAACCTAGTCAAAGCCCAAAAGGAGCAGTCCAAGCCGGTTTACGCCCAAGGTGGAGCAGGTCAGGGCTAGACCACGTCATTTTGGGCCAACAAAATTACTATGACCCATAACTTGCCTTCATCTTTTGAGCCAACTTCAGTCTTAATGAAGATCCAGAAAAGCTCTTTAGGCCTCATAATATAGAAGGAGGGTAGGGTAAGTTTAGTTGGCTGTCCTCCAAAATTGGTTGAGCTAAATGTGTGGTAGCCTCTCATAGGCCCAAATTTTTTTTTATTATTTTTTTTAATTTTTTTTTTGCTTTTTTTTTTTAGTTTTTATATTATTTTTTCGGCTTTTCAGTGGTTTAGAAAAAGTAATAGTTACCATCTCTTAATGTAATGACTGTATATATATAAAGTAACATTGTTCATAAGTAAACGTAATACCTGTTTTAAAAAAATAAATGCTCGTTTTCACCCATTTTTTCAAATGTAATACAAACTATATGTATTACATTTGAAATGTAATAACGTATGTATATGAATGTAATAGTTTATACAAGTAAATGTAATACTTTGATAGATGAAATTGTAACATATTTCTATAGATAATGTAATACTTTTACATGTATCATGATAAATTTGAACTCATTGTAACTTATTGTTTGAAAACATATAGATATCTATACATACGTGTTACAATTATGTACAAATACTATTACATATAAATAACACGTTGATACAGGAGCGAGAGCGACCGCGCTCATGGGGGAGAGCGACCGCGCTCAAGACAGTGACAACCAGGCAGCAGTCTCGGCCAAGGTGCGCGACCGCGCTCGGAGGGAGGGCGACCGCGCTGAAGACGAGGAAGAACTGGCATGAGTCTCGGCCAAGGTGCGCGACCGCGCTGGGCCTAAGGGCGGCCGCGCTCGTGACGGGGTTTGGAAGACTGATTTCGTTTTAATTACGGAAATTTCATTAATTTTGGTATTTTATTGCTTTTGGGAACTCCTTTTATTTACTGCCTAGGTAGAAGTATAAATACTTAGTCTTTTATTTTTGGAAGACAACTTATTCATTATTGATTTTCAATTCAAAGAGATTTCTCTTTAATTTTCTGGTGGATTCAGTTGTGTTCTTGAGGATTCATTGCTTGTGAATTCTTGTGTTTAGTGCGCTAAACACGAATCGTATTGCTTCCGTCTTTGCGTCGGTTGGTATCAAAGCGAGCCATATCTGTCTTTTCACCATGCCGAGGATTATGGGAGATCGGGCTACCAAGGGCGATATTGAGGGGATTACTAACGCCATCGGCTGCGTTGACAACACGAATCGCCGCGTTGGTTCTTTGCTCAGCGGGATCGGAATGATGATCGAAACCCTAGGGGTGAAGGAGACAGGGAAGAACCCGTTCGACGTCCTCGAAGGGCTGAAAATTGGGAAGAAGATGGGTCCGAGTTCGGAGGAAGAAGTCGTGGAGGATGATGGAGAACAAGGTAACAATCAAAATCGCCATGATTATAGAATTAAGGCTGAAATCCCTCATTTTTATGGGAACTATGGGTATAGAGGATTTTCTAGGCGGCAAACTAATGTCGATCGCTTCTTTGAGGTCATGGAAGTACACCGCTAATAAACGGTAAAGATGGTAGCGATTCGTTTGAAGAATCTTCTTTGCGGTTTGGTGGGATAAACTAGTAGTACGAGAGACGACGACAAGGAAGGAGCCGATTAGGACTTGAGGCGGATGAAGCGGTTGATCTCGGAAGGTTTTACTGCGGCAGATTCTTCGAAATAGCCCGAGATCCGAGAAAGGCCTCGCGGCCCGGCATCGCGATCTTTCGCGTTGGAGGCGGTTTTCGTTCTCGCCGTTTTTGTTTTGTAGAGTCGCCGCGCCGTTTTTATTAAGCCCAAAACATTGAAAAAGGGCATCGGTTTAAAGATAATTTTAAGTTGTTTTTGTGTGATGAGATTTTGAGTTCGGAGGTCGAGATGACTCCTAGGGAAGAGAATATTAGAATATTAGAGCTCACCCGAGTAGCCTCGTAAAACGAGTCTTTGGATACCCCTAATATCCTTTAAATGTTGTGTGTGTGTGTGTGTGCTTTTAAAAATGCATCTTGTATCGGATGTCTACATTGTATGCTATGTATGGAAATGTATTGAAATAGTATAGGAAGGAAGCCTTACAAATGTTGGTTCGTGTCTGTCTTGTGGGGAATAGTATTTGAGGTCGGAGTAGCGTTCGGTACGGATTGGGATTGCCGGAAGGGGCCGGTTGTACGCGGACGAGTTTCGGCGTGAGTTGAGGTTGTAGGCTGCGTTCGGGCATAGGTTCGGTGTGCGTGGGGATCGTCGGGATCACTCGGGCGGAGGTTCGGCGTGCGTAGTGGTGGCGGGAGTCACTCGGGCGGGAGTTTCGGCGTGGTTTGGGATCGTCGGTTTGACTCGGAGAAGAGCGGGACAGGTGGAAAGACCGAGGCAAGGCCTCGGAGTACCACGAGGGGCTCCCGGAGTACCTCGAGAGTGCCTCGGGCGGCGCGGGAGCGTCTCGGGAGCGCTCGGGGAGGCTTCGGAGCACCGCAAGGGAGCTCGGAAGGCCTCGGAAGGATCCGAAAGGGGCGGGAGTGCCTCAGAGAGGACTTAGAGGGGAAGCCGGAAGGCTAAGGGAGGAAGAGAGAAGAGGGAGGTGTGTCACGAAAATGAGGAGGGAGCCCTCTATTTATAGTAAAATTTCGGAGCAAAGAGGTCCGTACGGACCTTCTTGGTTATCAGAATTTTTGGATTTCCTCGATTTGAGGGAATGCCGCAGTGATGGAGAATATTACGGAATGATGATGTCCCCCATGCAAGAAGGTCCGTAAATGCGGACCAACTCGTATGCAAAGAGGTCCGTACGGACCAACCATGCATTGGGTAATCATTTTCTTCGGGATTTGAGGGAATATGGTGGACTTTAAGGGGATTTAGTAATCATTGAAACAAAGAGGTCCGTACGGACCTTAATTGCTTTCGATTTCTGAAAATTCCCAAAGGTCCTTTTGTCCCTTCTTATCCCGGGGAAGGCTCCTCCCTTGGTTTGGTTGGGGGTTTGAGAGGGTTTTGAGAGGGTTTTGAGAGGGTTTTGAGTGCGGGAGGTCTCATTTGCGTTGATGAGTCTGCGGAGTTTCCCGTGTGTTTGAAAGGGTGTGATCAGTTGGGGTACTTACGAAGCCCCTCGACGACGTCACTTATGAAAGAAGTGGGGTCGCCCAGATAAGATAAGGGTCCTAATGCGGATCGCGTCTTTGGGAGAGGAAGTGGCCAGTGAGGGTCAATGTGAGGACGTGGTGGTGTCCTTTTGTGTGACCGTTTAGGTCAGTAAATTTGGACCACTGTGATAGGATTCCTACGTATCCACAGCGGGAATCAAGCACAGCCGTAGTTCGGGTGTGGGGTGAGTGTTTTGTGAATGCGGGCGTGGTGGTGCCTGGAGTGTTGTGTGACCGCCGAGGTCGGTGGTGAGGACGTGGTGGTGTCTGGGTGGCCGTATAGGTCGAGGAAGGGCGTGGTGGTGTCTGGGTGGCCGTATAGGTCGATGGGTGGACCTGTGATAGGATTCCTACGTATCCACAGCGGGAATCAAGCACAGTCGTAGTTCGGAGGTCGTGAATTTGTGAGTGTATGTGGGCGTGGTGGTGCCTTGAAGTGTTGTGTGACCGGGAGGTCGGTGGTAGGGCGTGGTGGTGTCCTAAGATGTGGTGACCGCCGAGGTCAATTGTGAGGACGTGGTGGTGTCTGGGATGGAAATTTTACGATTTTCCTAATCGGGTGGTTTAAGGCCTTAGGGCCGGAGATAGAGTGAGGACTTGAATCGTCTTCGATTGCGGTTGGTGCCGCCGGGAGGACTTTGAATCGTCTTCGGTTGCCGGTTGGTGCCATGTTTGGAGGACTTTGAAACGTCTTCTGGCGGCGGTTGGTGCCTTGGAGGACTTTGAATCGTCATCGGCGGCGGTGGATGTAATGCGCGAGACTTTGAATCGTCTTCTAGCGGCGGATTTGATGTAATGCGCGAGGACTTTGAATCGTCTTCTAGCCGCTGATTTGATGTAATGCGCGAGGACTTTGAATCGTCTTCTAGCCGCGGTTTGATGTAATGCGCGAGGACTTTGAATCGTCTTCTAGCCGGCGGTTTGATGTAATGCGCGAGGACTTTGAATCGTCTTAGCCGGTTTGATGTAATGCGCGAGGACTTTGAATCGTCTTCTAGCCGCGCGTGGAGATGCCTTTGTGTTTTTGCATGTTGAGTAGAAGGTTGGACTTACGATGGCTTGCCGGTGCTTGCGTTGCCGTTGAAGTGGGCAGGATGACGGTCGGTGATTGCTTCACCATTTGGCGTTTTGGAGGCGCTTCGTGCCTTGGGACTTGTACTCGGAGGTGTTGGCTCCTTCTTGTGCTTGTTTTGCCGTTGAGTGGAGGCAAGGATGATGGCGGTCTTTGAGGGATATGCGATCTGTATGACTTCCTTTTGACTTGTTGGGAGGAGCTCGGGCTTACTTTGATGGCGGTGCTTGCGTTTGCCGTTGAAGTGGGCTAGGTTCGGGCTTACGTCGGCTGCCGGTGCTTGAATGCTGGGGATGCGTGACCTTGTAGGGGCCCTTTGCATTGGGAAGATGACTTGGACCTCTTTTGAGGGCCGGTGGTTGAAGTTGTCGTTGAGCGTTTTGGAAGCGTCTTGTGCCTTGATATTTGTGCTTTGGGAGGTGTTGGCTCCTTCTTGAATTGCCGTCGGGCGTTTTGGATTGCGTCTCGTGCCTTGATATTGGGCGGGGAGGTCTTGGCTCCTTCTTGAATTGCCGTTGGGTCTTACGAGGCGTCTCGTGCCGTTGATAGTGGCGAGGACCGGTCTTACGGCGGTGGTTGAATTGCCGTTGAAGTGGCGAGGACCGGTCTTACGTTGGCCGGTCTTACGGTGGTTGAATTGCCGTTGAAGTGGGCGAGGACCGGTCTTACTGACGGCCGGTGGTTGAATTGAAGGGTTAGGGACCATTGCACTTGGATTTGCTTGAAAAGGCCTTAGGACGGCCGGGGGCAAAGATTATAAGGGCGGGAAAGTAATTTGGCCACCCGGTCTTGCAAGAGGTCCGTGCGGACCAACGGATGCAGAGAGGTCCGTACGGACCAAGTTGGTCTTACGGTTCCCGGGTTTTGGATTGCCGGGTTTAAGTGGGCGAGGCTCCCACTTCTTCTTCCTCGGTTCGTTGAACCGGGCGAGAGAGAGAGAGAAAAAAACCTCCATTTTTAGGACCAAAATCCTCCATTTTTGGCTTGAATTGCTTGCAATGGCGGAAGGATCTCGAAGGAGTCGTCGTCAACGCGGTCAAGAGGTGGTCGAGCAACGGATGGAGCTTCCAAAGAAATTGGATTTCGTTCGTTCCATCTTCGAAGAACCCGGATGTCTTGTATCCGAATCACAGGAGGTGCACAATCGTCGTTCTAGGAACGTCGGGGAGGTAAGAAATCCGTTCCGTTTTGATTCCACTGCTTTCGAATTTTTGAATGCTAGAACTAGGTTTTAGTTTTTCGCATTTTTTTGAATTTTTTTGTTATTATTTTTTTTTTTATGCCTTTTTGTGAAATTCTTGATGAATTGTTGAAAATGGACATGTAAAAATTGTGGGTATGTGTATTTTGTGCAGAAATGTGTAGATTAGCCCTTATTTGTGAAAATAAAGTGCCTCTCTAATGAAATGCATGCTTTAGTGTTTTGTACCGTATGCTTTATTTATGTATGTACATTGTGAGAAAAATTTGTCGTGTAGTGACAATTTTTGTGAAAAAATGTGACATGTGCCGTGTTTTGTGACGGGTTTTGTACGAAAGTGTGTGCCGTGTAGGGACGGATTTTTGAAAAATTGTTATGTGTTATGTGTCGTGCCGTGTGTGCCATGTTTTTGGGTGACGGACTTTGTGGGGAAAATATGTGCAATATGTGCCATGTTTTTGTGACGGGTTATATGTGCCTTTGCCGTGTTGGGACGGACCTTTTTTTTTTTTTTTGAAAATGTGTCGTGTAGGGTTTAATCCCCCTTTTTTTCTTTTGAGAAAATGTGTACAATGTGTGCCGTGTTTTTGTGACGGTTTGCATGGGAAAAATTATATGTATGATATATGTGAAAATTATGTGCATTATGTGTGCCGTGTTTTGTGACGGGATATATGTGAAAAATATGTGCAATGTGTGCCGTGTTTTGTGACGGGTTATTTTTTCATGGCTTTCCGTGTTGGGACGGACTTTGTGCCTTTTGTTTTATATTAGAAATCTTGTGATTGACGTACCTTTGCTTTGTGTTTACTGCGGGATGCGGGGCTTATGGCGGGAAGGCCAAGAGGATGAAGACTCGGGGATCGCTCGAGGCTATTGTTGAGTTGTGGCGGCGGATGCCAGATATTTCCGTGGATGGTAGGCCGAGTCCCGGGAGGTGGGTCTACGCTTCGGCACAGGTGTGTTCGTCGAGAACTGGCCGGGGTTTCGATACGAGGAAGAACAAGAGCGTCTTCCTTGGCCTTTACGAGTATTGGTGGGGATACCACCCACACCTTCCATACGAGTGGGGAGAGGTGACGGTGACGCCGACCGATTTTCTTTGCTATTCTAGGGCTCTCCTTGAAAGGAGGGCCGGTGCGGTGGAGAGATATGATCTCCGATGATGTGTTGGCCAGAAGTTTCTTTGGGCTTTGAGCCTCGTCCTCGCGAGGGCCTAGGGATGCTGTATAGCGATGTGGAGCGAGGATTACGGCCGGTATTGGGGCCTATGTCCGGGGTACCGGCGGAGTGACGGCGGAGCGGTTGGCGCGCTCCTTCTTGTGGTATGTACTTGTCAGAGACTTTGTTCTCGAACCACGCGGCTGCGGCTCCCTTTGCTCTGTTGGAGAGCTTGATTGATCTGGATAGGGTGCTGACATTGCTTGGGGCGAGGCGGGCTTGGTGAGCTCTACTTCTCCTTGGACCGGTTTAGCGGGGGTGTGGCAGATTCGTTGGCTGTTTTGACTTTGCTTTGGAGGTATGAGTTTATTCTTGTTTTTGATTTAGCAACTTGTCGTTTCTCAGTTTTCTTTTGCTTGAGCCTTCTCTGTTTTGTCACGAGGTGTGGTTCTATGAGGTTTTTCGGTGTTTCCCGTGGGATAGAGATCACAGGGGTACATTCTTTGCGTACCTGCTATCTTTGGGTTTGGGCTCGTACGGCGAGGAAGAGGAGGACCGGCGGGGGAAGCTCACCGTCGCCTACGGGGATGTGCGGGGAGCGTGCGGAGAGGGTAGCCAGGAGGGGTTCGTTTTGTTCCCGTGGGCTCGGTATGAGGGTGATGAGTTCGAGGGCTCAGGAGTGACGGCGCGGCGGAAGATCTTTGCGGGGCTTGACTTGTGATGTCATGTACACAGGGAGCGGGTCTACAGCGGCATGGCCCCGGTGTGCTTCCGTAGCTCAGAGGGACCCTCCTTTTGGGATGCTTGATTCCGGGACATGGATGTGCTTGACTTTGAGAGGTACCTTGGCGGTGTGGGCGCCCAGGAGTTCATCTTGTATGGAGAGGGAGTACGGGGCCTTCGTGAGGAGGAAAGGCGAGGGCGCCGCAGTCTGCGCGAGAGAGAGCGGCGCCGCGGGCTCCCCCGAGGTTCCGATGCCGGGCCGGATTTCACGTATGTCCGTGGGGACGGATCGAGGAGGAGGAGTGTACTGCCCGTTTGAGCTTGAGGCTCTGCTTGCATACGAGTGGATCCCGATAGATCGGTGAGTGTGCGACTCTTTTCCATCTTGGCATCTTTTACGTATTTTCTCTTTTTGTTGTTGAGTATAGCTTGTATTCTTTGAGCGTTTCCTTGGCTTCTTGTTGGTGCGGAGTCCAGGAGAGCCTATGATATCTTGACTCGCCGTTATGTGGCGATGAGGTCGTTTGCGAAGAAGATGGCGTCGAAGATGTCTTGCCGGTCTTCGCGACGCGTGCGGCGTACGAGCCTATGCCTTCGAGGCATACAGCATGACGTTCCTCCGCCCGAGCCGGAGCCGAGCGGGGAGGGACCTTCGAGGGCGGCATAGCATGGATGCGGGGACGCCTTCGGGAGCTGCGAGGCCTTCGAGGGGAGCGGCCCTTTTATCGGTTCTTCCCTCCTCGGGATGCGCGGGGTGAGGGTTCCTCGAGCCTTCTTTCTTTGATCCTTTCGTTGGATTTGATCCTTGGATTACTTTGAGTGGCAGCCTCCGTGAGTGCTCGGTACTCGATGACGAGGATGTGACGAGCGAGTTATTTGGGATGCCAGACTTCTCTTTGGAGGACCTCGGCGAGGATGATGATGCGAGGAGTTACGATTAGTATCCATTTGCTTTCCCTCTTTCCATATCTTCTCTTTTTTTGTTTAGCAAGCAGACATTTGATTGGTACTGTAATAAAACACTCATATTTGCACATTGGCAAACGGCATTTTATTTTAAGATGTAATGTCATTTTTGTGATTCCGAATTTGTCCTAGAAATGGTTGCTATTATTATTTTTATTTTGTGCATGCCACGTGGTTGAGAGTGCGTTTGTGGGTATGTTTGTTTTGGGGATGGCTTTGGCAGTGTTTGGGCGGTTTGGAGCAAGGTTCTGCGAGGACGGTGGTTGTTATGTCTTGTTTCTTTGGGGAAATGGGTTCTTTTTGCAAGGAGGTCCGTACGGACATACCTAGCATGCAAAAGAGGTCGTACGGACCAACCTTGCTTTTGGGAAGGAGATAAATGCTTTCCGGTGTCGGTTCTTCCTCATTTCCCATTTGCTTTGACCATTTTGAGCTTTCTTCCCCATTTTCTCTAGGAACCTCCATTTTTGCCATGGATTCTTCGTACGTCCCTAGAATTTTGCCGAGGCTTTCGCGGGAGAGGCAAGCACACTTCCTTGAGCGAGTTGAAAACGTGGATGCGGCGCCGTATGAGGCATCGAGACGGGCTTTCGAGGTAGGTTTCGTCTTTGCTCGATTTGGTCTTTTAAGGAGTTGGTTCTGATTGGGATTTGTTGCGGGCTGCCGCAAAGTTGCAGGATGTTAGGAGGCATGTTGTATTGTTTCTCCTACAATGAAATGGTGCCCACTTTTGAGGATTTTCGGGCTTTGATTGGAGGACCGGAGGTGGAGGCCATCTCGCTTCCTTTGATTGGTGGTCTTCTTGTGAGCGTGAAGCTTGCGAGGCTTTCTTCGTACTTCGTTGGAAGAAGTGCGGGGCATGATCACTTGATTCGGGTCATATCGACATTTCTAACGAGCTTCTGGAGCGGTTCATGGTTGATGATGAGTGACGTCTCTTGGGATGCCTTCGCCTTGTGTATGATAAGCGACGCTCTTCATGGTTAGCTCCCTTGGCATTTGTGATGGCGCTTTGCTAGATGTGGTAGGGCCTTGCGAGGCGGAGAGGATATTGTCCGTTGGTCTTTGGGGAGACTCTTCATGGTATCGACCGTCAGCGGCTGAGGGGATCGTTTTATGAGAGGGGAAGCCCCGCTTTGCATCACCTTGTGGGCTGCGAGAGGGACTTCAGGCCATGTCAGAGGCTCGACGTCGTTTAGCCCGTGGTCGTTTGCTCGGCGACCTCTTGCGTTGGATATGGATCGATCCGCTGGGAGAGATGGATGGCACGACTTAGTACGCATCGGATCCATTTGGTGGGTTCCGCCCGGAGGATTGAGACTAGGAGGATCTTGCGGGAAGGGTCCTACGTTGTCGAGTTCCGGGTTTGTCTTGGTCCTCCTTCTATATTCCGTCGCTTGTTTCCCGGCAGTTTGGGATGAAGCGAGCCTTTGTTGGTGCAGGATGACCTTTGCTGCTTTGCGGAGGTAGTTCCTCTTTGTATGGCGGCTTCAGTGCCTTCTTGTATTTGTACGAGGGTATGGAAGTATTCCGCTTTCCCTCTGTGGTACTCCTTAGACGTCGGGGAGCGTCGTATTGACGACTCGGTAGCACAGTATGACAGCGTGTTGGGCGATCCCAAGTGGTCTTGGAGAAGCGGCGTGTAGCGGATTGCAGGACCCGGTTGCCGTAGTAGCTATTGCCTTAGGAGTTCCGAAGCCCAGTCGACCCTTTGGATGTGACGGGAGACACTTTGTTTGACTACGAGACTAGAGTTGACCGGCGACAGGGAGGGGTCCTCTTTGCGGGCTCGCGGGGAGGAGATCCGAGCAGAAGCACGGGCGAATGAAGCCACGAGAGCTCTTGGATTTTTGACTCTACGGGGAGGACCCCGATCTCGGGCGAGAGACGCAGAGTTGGTTCACGTGGAGCGAAAGAAGACTCGCGGGGACGAGGGAAAGAAAGGAAAGAATGGCGAGGACAAGTGCAGATGGCGCGGAATGATCTCCTAGGTATCCATTCATTGCATTGCAAACACATTATTAGTTAAATGTATTAAAAATTTGTCTTTTAGCATGTTGTGAATTTGAGAGTAGACCGTGCTTGAACTCATCAAGAAATGTTGTAAACCGTTAGTGATTTGTGATTTACTTTTAAAGCTTTGTCGAGACGCAAGATCTCTTGTTTGCCTTTGTTTCTGTTGTGCACTTTGTCGGCGTCCGTCCTTGGACTTTTCGTTGCATTTGCGGACTTGAAGCGATGCAGGCCATGACGGCAATCCCTTTGCTTAGGCTTTGTGCTTGGCCGAGAGGTTGAGTGATCTCTTGACAAGTCGTTTTGACGGTCTTTTCGTAGCCTTCCTTGCCTCTTGTTGGCGTCGGGCTCTTGACCTCTTTTTGCAGCTTACGCTTGAGCTTTTTTTGTGAGCCCTTGCTCGAGCTCTTCTTTTTTTTTGTGAGCCCTTGCTCGAGCTCTTTTTTTTTTGTGAGCCCTTGCTCGAGCTCTTTTTTTTTTTTTTTGAAGCGCGTGAGGGCGAAGACAAGCCCTTGGCTTGGGAAGCGCACATGAGTCGGTCGTTTGATCGCCGAGTGACCCTCGGATGTCCTTTGATGTTGCCGCCGGTCGTTTGACTTGGTCAAGGTGATCTAGCTTGGTGTGTTTCTTGAAAAGTGCGTAGCTTGATGGAGGTCTTGATTGACATTCAAACTTTTGACTTTTTTGTGTATTTTTAGACCGGACCAATTAAGGTTGCCTACGTTCCCCCGGACTAGAGGGCTCAGGTCTGCGTAGTTCGACACTACATGGAGTGCCAAGAGATGCACAGTTGTTCTTCTTTAGGCGAAGTATCTGCGAAGTTTGCTTCCGTTGTTTGGATTCATGAAGGGATTGCCGTTTAGGTGCATCGGCTTAAATGGCACCTCGGAGAAGATCTTTTGAACCACGAAAGGGCCGATCCATGTGGGTTCCCATTTTCCCGAGTGGGTTGGTTCGAGTGGGAGGCTTTTCTTTTGAGTACAAGGTCACCTTCCACGATGTCTCGGGATTTGACTTTCTTGTCGAAAGCTCTAGCCATCTGCTTTGATAGGCTCGGACGTGTTCCATGGCCTTTAGTCGTCGCTCGTCTAGCGAGCCAATTCGTCGTGTCGGCCGGAGCCATTCAACTTCGTTGATGTAATTTTCCAGCAGCACTCGGAGTGAGGGAATTTCTAGCTCGATGGGAAGGGCCCTTCCATCCCGTATGTCGGGGCAAATGGGGTTTCTCCCGTGGGCTTACGGCCCGATGTGCGGTAGCCCCAAAGTGCAAGGTGCGGCTTCTCGGGCCAATCTCGTCCTCGGGTGGTCATTTTTCGGATGATCCGATTCGAGGGTTTTGTTTGCTTTGCTTCCACGGCGCCGTTTGTTTGTGGCCGGTAGGGAGAAGATTTGTGGCGTGTGATCTTGAATTCGGCCCAGCGGTGCTGTCGAATTCCCCTTCGAAGTGTGAACCATTGTACGATATGACCTCATTTGGGATGCCGTATCGGCGAGATGATGTTTTCCTTGAGGAAATGCGCGACCTTCTTGGAGGTGAGTACCTTGTAGGACTTGGCTTCGACCCATTTGGTGAAGTAGTCGATGGCTACTAAGATGAACTCGTGACCAGATTCTTGCTGGCGGAGCGATTTTCCCGATGACGTCAATTCCCCAAGTGGCAAAGGGCCAAGGTGTAGTCATGCGGTAGAGATCGTGGGGCGGTAGATGATTGAGGTTGGAGAACCGTTGGCACTTGTCGCGGCTTCGGACAAAGTGGATGCAATGCGCCTCCATGGAGATCCGGTAGTAGCCCATCCCGAGAATGATTTGCATCGGGGCTCACGGCGTTCATGTGGGGACCGCAAGCCCCATTGTGGACTTCGTTCATGAACTTGTTTGCTTCTTCTTGGGCGATGCGGCGTAGGAGTGGCCCATGGTAGCGTTTCTTGTATAGCATGTCCTCCGAGGATGACGAAGTGAGAGGCGAGGCGTTTTAGGGCCATGATGCTCTTGGTTTTGACCCCTTCGTGTGTGGGTCTTCCTTGTTCATGAAGGTGGTTTCCCGCTCTTGAGGTATTGGAAAATCTTGGTGTGTCTTGGAAATGGCGTCGGACTTGCGTCTCTTTGGCTCTTCAAAGCAATCTTGCAAATCGTTGTGATTAAAACCTTCTCGGCGACTTGGGCCCGGTTTTTCTCTCGTTTGACAACATGCTTAAATGTTTGCTTGATGCATTTATTTAATTAATGTGTTTGCCTTTTGTATAGATGAATTGTTATTAACTTGTTTTGATTAGTTAATATCATCATTTGTTAAAGATGCAATGAAATGATTTTTTAGGAAGGTCGGACCTTTTATTGAAAGCGTGAAAGGCATGTACATTTGTTGATCAAAGATTCACAATCGTCGGGCGTAAAGCCGTCAAAAGACTCAAAAGATGTGAATAGACGAGACAACAAGACTCGAAGCTAGACTATAGGCGACGAGGGATTGGACCGAGGCTTCATTACTCTCGGATGGCCGTAGCTCTAGAGGGAGTGGTCTTGGTTCGGGTGGCCAATCTTCCACTTGGCATGAGTCCCGGAAAGTAGCTTGCATGCGGTTCGATTTCAAACCGGATCGCGGAGGTTTTTGGTTGCTCCCCGATGATGTCCCTCCATTAGTGTTGCCACCGATCCTTGGGGTTTTTGATGATAGAAGTCGGCGAGGGCTACTTCTAGGAGGGCGAAGCATTCGGCGATTCGGAGTTGATTCTTGCGATGTTGATCACTTTCATAGAATGCGCCTCTTTATACGGGATCTTTGCTTGGACGACATTTACAATGTCCGATTCGAGCGGGCATGCTATATCTCCTTCCACGATTAAGCCTTGGAGGAGGTTGCGCCACTTTGTTCGTCTAGGTCGGACACCGGAATGTTGAATTGAACTAGGCGTGATGGGCTGTCCCAGTAAGATCCGAGAGTGTCGGCTAGAGGGTTGTCTTGTACGGGGATCGGTGATGAGCCGGTTTGCAAGGGGTTTTCGGCGAAGTAAGGGTCTACTCCTCGATCAATCTCCATTAGGGCATCCATCTCTTGATCCTCTCTCAAGCATTCTTCACGGTCGCGTATATCGAGTTGTCATCGACCCATGAGTTCTTCGATTTCCGGCTCGTCGCGGCTTAGAGCGTGGATGTAAGGATCCACTTCGTAGCGGGACGGGGTAGGAGAATCATGCAGGGAAGAGTATTCGGTCATGTCGGGACCTTCTTGCGGGTAATAGCTTGCTGGCCAAGCACTTGCCATTACTGCTTGCTTCCGCGGATCACTTCGATCGCTCCATTAGCATTGATGAATTTCACGTATTGGTGAAGAGTGGATGATCTTGCTTTCATCGATGTATCCAAGGTCGTCCCAACAAAGCGAGAGAAGGTGGGTTTGATTTCCACGACTTGGAACTCTACCGACTCCGGTTGTACGTCGAATTGGATCCTCAAATTGATGACTCCTACGATTGGTCGTGCGGTGGAATCGTAGGCTCGGATTACCGAGGTGAAGGCCTTATCGAGAACGGTCGATGCGGAGTCGTTTCGGTGTGCTCAAAGCGATGATGTTGAGCTGCGGAGCCGTTATCAATCAAGACGTTCGGGAGGAAGAACATCTCTATTTTTATGAGGATGAGGAGGGCTTCGTTGTGCCGATTCTCACATATTGGCAAGTCATCATACGTGAAGGCTAAACCGCTTCCCGTGCTACCGATTGGACTCGGTCTCTTACGGGAACGTTCGATCCATCCATTTGTATGCCTTGGCTGGGGCAAAGATCGTAGGAGACGGTTGCCCTTGGGCGTTCTTGTCGGAATTCCCGGTCACGAGATCTCTTGACTACGGTTTCACGCTCCCGGTCGTAGCGGGACGACATCTTTGACGGTTTCGGAAATTGCGAGTGCTGCTCTCGCTTGGAGTTTCGTCAAAGGCTATTGAGTTTACCTGTCGTTTCGGGGGAATGGATTTCCGATGGTATTGGGACCACGAGGGCGTTCCAATTTTCCCTCCTCAATGAGCCTGGACCACTTTGCTTGAGCACAAAGCAATTGTCGGTGGTGTGGCCGGGGTAGTTGTGGAAGGCGCGGTGCTTGCTCATATCCATGTTGGGTTTGGGAGTCTTCGATTGGAAATTCTCGAGTGGCTTGAGAAGATTTCGTTTCACCAAAGCTTCAAATACTTGACCCGAGGGCATTTCGAGGTTATCTAAATCTTTGGGCTGTGGGAAGCGAGGGGATTGTTATTCTTTGGGGGGCTTGATCGCGGTTTTACTTGAGCTCCGTTACGAATGTAGTGTCTTGTTCATTTGCTTCTTTTCCTTTGGTTGGGGCGGGAGTTGAAGTTGCCGGAGTTTGTTCGATAGCGGTAAGATGAGGCGGGGGTTCTTTGTTGCCTTTTGAAGACTCGAGTCTTTTCAAACTTTGTCCGGCGTTGACCATGGCACGGAGATCCGGATAGAAATGGTGGCTGATCAAGGTCCTCAAAGATGGCTTGAGGCGAGGAATGGAAGATGTCCATCTGCTCTTCTTTGGAAAGTGGATCCATTATCTCGCTTAGCTTCCGGTTCCATCTTTTGTAGAACTCGCCCATTGGTTCGTCGTCCTTTTGTTCGGTGGCTTGCGAGTCATGGCGGTTTGTCTCCCATTCAAGGTTGGCGCGGTACTTCTCCGGGAAGATTTCAACGATCGATCCCACGTGGAGCGGTTTTACGCCTTCACATTGAGAAACCACCTTAGTGCTTTGTGGATTTGAGAGAATGCGAAAGTGATGCGCCATACTGTTGAGGGTTGCCCCTTTGGCTCTCATACCCGGGACGTAGGTGTCGATGTGGGTTTTGGGCATTTTGTCCCGTCAAATTTTTCCATTTAGGCATCTGAACTTTGGAGGGAGAGGGACCACTTTGTTCGGATCGGTAGGCGGGAGGGAGTCCTTCCGAGAACTAGCTAGCTTGCCTTGCATGTCTTTCATTTGTTCGATCGGCCAAGCCATGTGAGGATCGGTATGCGAGGTGGGTTACCGTTTTCGGGGACGGAAGCGAAGATGGGGGTGGATTGGGCGATGGGATCGCCATTCGGGAGTCTTGGGGAGGTAGTTGAGTGTATACCAACCCATACCACAGGGTGTTGAAGTTGAGGCGTGATTGCCGGGTCCGCTAAGGGTTGTGTTTGGGAAGCTGGGAAATGATTCGTTAGCCCCAATTGGCGGACTAGCGGGTGGCAAACTTGAGATGTCGGGATATCCGCTCGGGATGCCTGTCCACAGTGGGGGACTTTTGGTTGTGGTTGCGAGGCTCGTATAGAGGCAAAGGATTGAATCCTAGGGGATACCGAGATGCATTGGGATCGACGGAGCGAGCACGTATGTGTCTTTGTTGGTGCTTGAGCTTGATGTGCGGAGCGGGAAGCGGCGTGTTGAGGCGGGCATGTCGGGCTGCTTGGCCCGATGCTGAGGGAGCTTTGAGCGAGAGGCGCCTTGCGTTCTTTGGGATCTCGTAGCTTGGCGGAGGCGGAACTTGCGATAGCTTTGAGAAACCGGGGAGCCGGTATGTCTTCGTCCTCTATGAGAACAAAGGTTCCGTCGGGTTGGGGAGGCTGCAGCGGTTCCTCGAAGACGCAAGGTGTCTACGATCCGGAGCTTGCTTTGCTCTTCTTGGCGCTTCTTGATGGTTTCGAAGGCTCGCAGCACCTCCTCCATTGTCACGGAGGTTCCTTAGTGGCGGGGTTCCGTTTCCCTCACTTTGATCTGTTGATCCCGTCATGGGGGAGTAGCGGACGGTGCGGACCGTTGAGCTGGAAGGGCTATCGGACCTTGTGACCTCGATACTAAAAGGCGGCTTCCGGTATTCTCGGCCACTCTCGGTTCGGCTGGAGGGGGTGATAGAGCAAGGTTTAGACACGGGAATGGCCTCGCGGGATAAAAGGGGAAAGCTCGCGTGGCATGCGGTTTCCGTTTCTTTTATTTTACGATTTTTTTTGTTGTTTTAATTTACTTAAAACATGTTTTCTCAGAATCCTAGGTAGGTTGGAAAAGATTGCTCTTCTTTTTCGCAACTATGCTAGATCTTGGGTCGATGGAGACCATGCGTACGGCTATAAGCCCCTCGTTTTGCATACTTCGACATCCCGGGGTGGGCGGCCCAGGCGAGGTCCTATAGTGCAAGCGGTTTCCACCAGGCCTAAAGAAAAATCGAACCTAAGGACCGAGCTGTCATGTTCGTTTTGATGCGTTAGCCATGTGAATAGTGAAGCGGCGCCGCTAAGTCAAGATCGGGTCAAGAGTTCGGCATGACCTCTCTTTACCTTGCTTGCGCAAAGGGATACGTGACGTTAGGCGTTGGTGGGTCATATTGTCATGGGCGACGTATCAAGGCGTGATGACATGGTGTCATTGTAAGTACCCAAATCGGCTCATGCCTTAGGTTAAATTTCCGGCAATTTCGGTAAGTTTCGGTAATTCCCCGGACCTTCCTAGTGTTCCGGAAATGTCTGGAACAGTCCCAAATTAAAATTAGGGCTGAAGGGAAGCCTTCCTAATTAAGAAAACACGTTTTTCTTAATTAGGAAGAAGGTTCTAGAATAATGCCACCTTGCATGGTTCTAGAATCTTTGAGTCATTGTGGATAAGCCCTTACGGTTTGCATTAGCTCGCTGCCCTAGCCGCGCGGCTTCATTAGCCTTATCGGGCCTATAAATAGAGCCCTCCTCTACCCATTTCAACACAACAACAATACACACAATCCATAGCAATACAATCGAGTCACTCCCAAGGCGTGAAGAATATTGGTGAAGACTCAAGAAGGTGAAGAAGAAGGCCAAGAAGCTCCCTCCCTCCTCCTTGAAGATCCAAGACCAACCTCTCCTCCTAGCTCCGACCAAAGAAGCAAAGGAAGCAATTGGTAACCTCGCACGCCCTAACCTTGCTTTTAATTGATATACTTGCTCATTGCATTCATATATCTTGCTTGGGACTTGGCATTCATAGTTAAAGATCACATCTTTATCACCCCCTTTCCCCTTTTGCATGCATTAAGACCTCATTTGTCATAAAAATGTAGTCTTTTTCATAAAGGTGCATCCTTTGCACCTAAAACCCCCATTTTCAAATAAAAATGTCATTTTTATGCATCATTTGCATATAAAAATCCAATCTTTTCAATAAAAATGCATCCTTTGCATTCAAAACCCCTTGTTCAAGCATCATTTGCTTTAAAGACCATGTCTTTACCATAAACTAGCATCATATGCTTTTTCAAAATGCAATCTTTATGCATCATTTGCATAATGAATGCCAATTTCTTCAACAAAAATGCATCATTTGCATAAAAATCAAATCTTTATGCATCATTTGCAATAAAGATTATTTCTTTAAACTAAGTGCATCATTTGCAACCCAAAAATGTCATCTTTTCATTAAAGTGTCATTTTTTATCATGCATTCCCCCATGTCCCCATTTGTAACCTTGGAACGGACCGGTGTAAAGATCCTATCTTTACATCTTTCCTTCCATTAAAGGTTCCATATCTCTTTAGAAAGGGACACCTTGAACCCTATATCTCCGATTATCGCTTAAGAAAGAGTATGAAGCCTCTATACGAGCTCGACCGTCTTAAAGCGTAGGATTGATGGGCTAAGGACCCTCCTTTTCTAAAGAACCTCATCTTTGACCAAAGAGAGTCATTCTCTCGATCACGCAAGTCGAGGGTCCCGAGGTTTAAAATGCGATGATCACAAGTCATAAGATGAGGACGGGATCATAATCCCAAATACATAAAATTCCAAGGACTCCCGAGCGACAACCAACAAATGGTTTGTACGTTCGGAAGATGACTTGGGACATTCCCTCCTTATTTTCAAACACATGCACACAAGAAAGCACGCAAGCAAGCACGATTCTTGAAATCTTGGGAGACTTGCTCCGGCAAGGCACTTTGGGTGAACGCCAAGCGTTCTTCCCGAGGGTAACTTAACCTCCGAACCCAAGTAAAAACCTTTTTTTCAAAGTTTTGAGGTAATCAAAATGGCGTGGCGACTCCGTTTTTCAAATAACTCGGATGTCTTCAAACTCGCGTGAATCCAACACAAAAATTTGGGCACCACATTCACAGTTTGGCGACTCTGCTGGGGAAATACCCAAAGGAGAAAAGCTTCTATTTTCAAAACAAAAAAAAATTTTTGATACTCGGTATATAGGTGGAAACCACTTACCCTTCTGTACACTCCCTGACGTGGGAGTTGGGATAACCGGTGGTTTAACAATCCACGTACCAGTATCCCTTTTCGAAAAACAATTTTGAAAAAATAAAAGAAAGCTTTTCCCTTTGAGCGGGTTAGACTCCCATCGCCGATTTCATTAATCGTGCTTGCTTTCTTTACCATGCATTGCATCATTTGCATCTTGGAATCTGTGCATACTTTGAAACGGGAAACAACCCGAAAAATAGCAAAAGGAGTGGAACTGGAAAATTGATCCATGCGGTCGTACGGCTCAATCCTCATTGGATTACGGCCGGGCGACCTCGGTGGCAATTCCACCGGGAAAAATCATGGTTAATACGCGAGTCCTAGCGGCTTGGGGCTACTCGGCTCCATGGCGGCGGGGCTCCCGAGAAAATTTACGTGCTTATGTGTTGCATTTTCCCCGTCCCGAAAATCATTCCTTTAAAACACATTTATGAAAATCTCTGTTTTAACTCAAAAAGGAACATTTTTAGGAGACCGCACACTACGCGCACTGATATATCTGTACACTTTTGCACGCACGTCCTTCAAACAGGGTGGTTCAGTGCGATCACGGACGGCCTTACGATGCTCCGGGCGCGCACGGAATCATCCCAACCTCCCCATGGCGGCCGGTGTCGACCAATGCACGGTCAGGTGTCACACGTTTCAAAAAACCGTGACTTTTGGTTGGTTTTGGTCTAGTCCGTGTCATATAGCCCGGTTGCATACCCACGTAAAGGTCAAGCCTTAGCTCATAACGGAAGCCAAGATTTTCGCTCAAGCGAAGTGCGAAATTCCGACAAGGAAAAATCGGTGGGATCTTGACTCCGACATTGACTATTGACCTTGACCCGCACGGAATGCGTAAGAGTCAAGACCGAGTCTTTGCCAAAAATCAAAAGATCTTTCGCTCAAGCGAAGCTCTGCCAAAATTCCGACAAGGAAAAATTGGCAAGATCTTGGCCGGCATTGACTTCGATTCCGACTCACGCCTTGCGTATGCAACGAAGTTCAATGTGACCTTTGTGTCATCCGGCTTTTTACCGCCCGACCCATGCCTATTATTCTCTCGGACATTACCGAAAGTCAAAACCGTCATTCGCTCAAGCGAAACTACGCAAAGATCCGTCGAGGCGAGAGACGAGACTTTCGGTATTGCCTTGACTATAATCTGCATCGCTCGTGCGTTGAAAGGTCCTATGACCCGCTAGACCCGATAGGAGCGTTCTTTACTCTCGGTCGGTGGGATCCGCGTGCCCTATAGGACCCTCGCCGGGTGTCCACCTGGGAGGTCGAAATACGGGTGGAATACGAGGGGCTTATAGACGTAGTGACGGAACCCGCGATCCGGGATCTAGAGTAGTTGTGAAAAAGAAGGGCGAGAATCCCTTTTCCAACCAAATAGATATTAATAAAAGACAACATTTTAAGTAAACTTGAAGATTCTAATTTGCATATTGCACGAGCCTTGACTAAACACCTACCGAGTCTAAACCTTTCCTATCCCTTTCCACTTGGCGAGAAAGAAGTGGGTGAGAACACCGGGTCGGCGACTTGTTAGCGCGAGAATCCTCGGAGCAGGTTCGCGAGAATCCTCGGTTTCGAGAGTCGAGAATGGCCGATTTGACGAGAGAACAGTCTTGGTTTGGGTAACAGATGACTAGGGAAGAAGAGCTAGCCTATAACCAATGCCCTCCCCATCTTCATATAACCCATTGCCAAAAGCTGTCCCTTCTCGGTCTTCTCCAATACCCCAAGTTTGTTAGGGTCCCGACACCCTCGCTTCCTCTGCATCCCCCACGGGACCTTTTTCCTCCTTTCGGCTGAGCCTACTTTGGAATCCCGGTGCCAATTTGACCTTTCCAATTTTGTCAACGCACGTGAATTTGCCTACCTCTCGGACGGCTACGGTGAAGAGTCGATCGGAAACTTGAGAATAGGAATGGATGGATTTACGGTGATGATGACAGTTCGGTAAAAGGAATGGACTTGGAGCCAACGGAAGTGAAACAGAAGGGCAAGATGAGGTAGAAAGCCACGGACACTGGAATAGGGGATGAAATCACTTCAAAGTGTGTCTGCGGCCTATGCAAAGGCTCGGAGAAGGATGAGGTAGTGTATGAGTCCTATATCCTAGAGTTCAATACTCCGTACAAGGACTTGGTAGGTGAATGGAGGAACTTGATCGAAGCTTTAGCCAAAAGAGGGAAGTGGGCTCCGCCCACCGATCAGGAACATGTAAGCGTCGCCGAAGCCAAACTCTCATCGGGAAGGGTAGACTCTATCACGGTGTTAGTAGTCACTCCACGAAACTTGGTACGAAGAAGAATGTATGGATGCCTTGGAAAGAGTCACGAGTTTAGAGGCGACCCCGGTCCCCTTTATGTCCTACGATGATAATGATGTTTTCTGGTAATCCCTAAGCCCGAGGAAGAGTACGAGATACCCCTCATATGGCGTCAAGTATCCCGACACTGCTTTTGCCCTCATTGGTCATCGAGTCAAGGCGAAAGTTCCCACGAGAGCTCTTGTAGTGACAACGATGAAGACACGGTCGAAGTGCCGGAAGGGACAATAGAGGAGTGGTTAGCCCGGAAGCCAAAAGCCCGGAAAATATCTCGACGGTAAGGAAAAAGAACCCGCCATGAGGTTTGACCCCGAGAAATCCTTATTGATGATGGAATTTCCCACTTCGAAAATGTTTGGCCAACGTCAAAGATGCCGTCGAAGGTTGACCCCCGGGGAAAGAAAAGACATGCTTGACGGTGATGAGGAATGTGATCCTACTCTGTTAAAGAAGTTGCTAGGTTCGGATGAGAAAGCCATTTGCCAAGCTCCAAACTCCGGAAGTGATAATTCTTGTTGCATGCGACTTTGAAAAGTTTGAATGAGGCTGTGAAAGCTTTAAACGGAGAATGTGAAGTTGAAATCAGCCGGTCAAACTCGAGAAAAGGTCAAAAAGCCGGTAACACAGGACCGGATTCGGGAAGCCGCCTATGCTTCCGGCACCGTCAATCGAGATCAATCGGCGAGAATTGGCCATACGCCGGTAAGAATCCGCCTCGACTTTGAAAGAATTGTGAGAATCCTCCGGTAGGAATAATGACCAAGGAAAATCCAATGTCTATGTGATGACTCGATGCAGGCGAGATGAATGTTGAAGCGGCCTAAGGGTGACAAAGAAGCACCGTCTACGAGCCAAAAACGAGATAAAAGACCTTATAAGCCGAAGCGAAAAGCGACTACGATAAGGAGGATCAGTCCTAACTCGGTTGAAGTGTACCCAAGCCAATATCTCCTTATGGTCCCTGTTGACCTCTTCATACCCTCATAAGTTGAAGCTAGAAGAAAGTTTGGCCAAGACCATGGTGCCCATAGATGTCACCCCGAGATGAGGTCGTCGAAATGATTGGAAATATCCACTACGGAAACATCATTACCTTGCGACTTAGACACGCCAAAGTATGGGGCTAGTCATAACGAACCTCTTTACATCACAGTCCGGTTAGAAGAGCGTCGATTGCCACAGTATTAGTCGACGGAGGGTGCAATGAATGTCTTGCCGGCTAAAATGATGGATTTATTGGATGCGAAGCCAACGGACTTAAAGCCTTCTAGTCGAGACTATTAAGGCCTATGACTCCCTTTGCACGATCGGTTTTGGGGATCGCCACTCTCAAGATGTGGTTCGGAAAAAAGGTCATGGACGTTGACTTTCAAGTTATTGATATTCCGATTTCATTCTTGCCTTCTTTGGGACGGCCTTGGATCCACCGAGATAAACGGGGTAGCCTACACTTTGCATCGGTGCGTCAAATTTCGGTCGAGTGATGGAACTATCACCACCATTTATGGAGACAGTGTCACGGTAGAAGGAACCGGCCTTGGGGATATCCCGATATTGGAGATCAAGCACGATGATGAAGGGTTAGCATTGACCGGATTCTCCGTAGCTTCTTCCAAGGCACAAGTGTGTTGCGCGACCTCACCACTACTTAGATAAAATCCCTCACTGCCATGAGAATGATGCGAAAAATGAGTTATCTTAGGGACTTGGATTGGGTAGAAGACTTCAAGGTCGTAACACCATCATTGATGTGAAGGAGCAGAGACTACCGAGATATGGCTTGGGGTACAAGCCGAACTCTCGGGATGCCGGAAAAGCTAAAGGCACGAAAGGTGAAGGGGTCCGGCTCCATCCTTACGGTCTGTCTCGACCCATTACTTTACAAAAGGAGGGACACAATATGATGAAAGTGATCGCGAGATCTCCTTGCAGAAAACCCTTCTAGAGAACCTTGAGAAAGTTAGGGAAAGCCGGCCAATCCCGTTCGAAGAATGTTCCTTGATTTGCCGAGATATCCACAGGGCTACCACTACCGTTCGAGAATGAGTACGTCTTCAAAGGAAATCCGGCCGGTGGCAAAGAGTCGGCATCGGGACAATGGACTTCTCCGCCTTTGAGTTAGCTCTTCCAAAGATCAGCCGAGATAGAAGGCGCCCGGCGGTGAAGACGGTCGAGTGGGGTTTGCAAGAGTTGTTTGACGAAGAAGCACAAATCCCGGACTTGATCGACTTGATTCGAGACGATGAGATAGTTGCCGTTATTGGAGACGATGGTGAAAGTCATTTTGATCCTCGCACTTTGGTGACTAAGGCGAAATGCCATTGAAGAATTGGGAGACATTCTCGGGGCCGATAGCTTGATCGGCGGCAAATGATCACGGAGCTTGGATTGGTACCCCGTCCTTCTCAACCAGTCGTGTCAAACACCTGTTGTCTATTCGGTCGAGTCGGGAATCTTTGAATTCCGGTCCTCGAGTCATCAGAAGGCCTCACGCCCGAGGATTATGAAAATGTAATCGATGTCATCTTTCCCCTTATTTTGAATGAAATGACAAATCTTTACGATTATCCTCTTATTGCCAACTTAACAAATGATAAATTAACTCAAAACTTAACAACGGTTAATAATGAATCATTTGAACAAGATGCAAACACACTAAACGAACAATACATTAAAGAAATCTTTAAGCGGGTTTCGAGAAAAGAGGAAAACCGGGCCCAAGGCTGAGGAGGTTTTGATAAGTGTGAACTTGGGTACTATTGAGGAACCTAAAGAGACACTGATTGGAAGCTTCTTCCGGGGGGTTGAAAGGGACAGATTGATCGAGTTGCTCGAGAGAATACGTCGACGTGTTTGCATGGTCATACAAGGATATGCGGGGCTAGACGGTTCGATAGTAGAACACGAGAATCCCTCTAGCACCGAGATGCTAAGCCGATAAAGCGAGCGAGAAAGATTAAGCCGGAATGGTCTCTACGAGGTCAAAGAAGAAATTGAGGAAGCTCTTTGCGGGTAGGGTTCATCGAGTCATTGAATACCGACATGGTTGTCCAACATCGTGACCGTAACCAAGGCCGATGGGAAGGTGCGGCTGCTTTGTGTGGATTTCCGAGATACGAACAAGGCCGGCCCAAAGACGACTACCCTGCGCAAACATAGAGCATCTGGTGGACTCCACTTTGCCAACTACGAAGTCAAATCCTTCGTTGATGGTTTCTGCGAGCTACAACCGAGATCAAGATGGCCGAGGAAGACCAAGAAAAGACGGCCTTCACCACACCATGGGGAACCTCTTGTTATACGGTAATGCCATTCGGGCTCAAGAATGCCGGGGCTACTTACGAAAGGCGGCGGCCGCGCTTTTTCATGACATGATCCACAAGGAGATTGAGGTCTACGTAGATGATATGATAATCCACTCCAAAGGAGAGGGTGGGCGACACTTTGTTGACCTACGAAAATTCTTTGAGAGGTTGAGACGGCATTCCATGAGACTAAACCACACGAAATGCACCTTCGGAGTGACAAGGGAAAAGTGCTTGGGTATATGGTCACGGAGCGAGGTATAGAAGTTGACCCCGAAAGATCAAAGCCATCATGGATATGAGGCCACCTCAAACCCAGGACGAAGTCAAGAGCTTCATGGGTAAATTGCGGTACATCGGCCGTTTCGTCAATCGGTTGACCACTATGTGCGAGCCCATCTTCAAGCTCATGAAGAAGAATGTGGACACGAGAATGGACCGAAGAATGCCAAGATGCCTTTGACCGAGATCAAGGCATACTTAGTACATCCCGGTACTATGCCCCCACATAGACGAAGCCTCTTACGCTCTATCTCCTTTATCATCCAGACACGGCGAGTTGGGGCTATGCTTGCTCGGGAAAAGAAAGACTCTCGGGTAGAAACGCCATTTACTTTGTCGGCGGAAGCTACGGGGAGTGAGCTCAATTACTCGGCATGTGAAAAGACACATGCGGGGCGAGTGCAGGTAGTCGGCAAATTGAAGCATTATATGCGAAGCCCACCTGTGAATTTGGTCTCGAAAATGGACCCCATCAAGTACATCTTTGACAAGCCTTCCCTCTCGATGCGTTTAGCGAAGTGGTCCTTCTTCTTGGCGAATACGACATCAACTATGTGACCGAGAGAAAGGCCATCAAGGGTCAAGCATTGTCGAGATCACTGGCGAATTTCCCGATAATGAAGACGAGAGGGCTGAACCCCAATTCCCGAGATGAAGGGATCTTTGCGGTTGAGCACGAGAATAGATGGCAATTGTTCTTTGACGGAGCCGCTAACAAAAGAGGAAATGGTGTAGGAATGCTATTGGTCGATCCGAAAGATGAGCATACCCCATAGCCCTCAAGTTGAACTTTCTGCCACGAACAATGTCGCAGTATGAAGCTTTGCATTGCTTGGTTTGGAGGCTGCCTTAGAAAGAAATGTCAAGGAGCTCGAAGTTTACGGAGACTCGGCCACGATCATCAACCAAGTCTCCAACAAGTGGAAGGCTGTGGACCACTAATCTGCAACGGTATCATGCCCGTATGGAGGAGTTATTTGGACGGTTCGGAGAAGTGACTTTCCACTACTTGCCGAGGGAAAAGAGCAGTTCGCGAGATGCCCTAGCTACTCTAGCCTCATTGGTAGAGATCCACAGGGAAAAGCCATAAAGCCCTTGAGTGGGTAGAAGAGAAGCCCCGATATACATTTGTGAAGTGGACACAGGACCCGAGCCCATAAAGGAACCTTGGTACAATCAGTTACCAATTCCTCAAAGACGGAGAGTCGGCTTTCGAGAGACGAAGAAGGTAGACCAAAAGAAGGTGTCGAGCCAAAAGCTTGCGAGCCACGAAAAGGTTGGCCTCCCATTATGTCATCCTAGGAGGCAGCACGTACAAGAAACGCTATCAAGGACCACTCCTCTTATGTGTCACTCAAGAAAGAGCCAGGAGAGTTGATGACCGAAGTCCACAATGGTCCTTGCGGTCCTCACATGAATGCTAGAGCCACGATGCAAGTGATCCTCGAGAATGGGTTACTCTTGGATCTCCATGGAGACAGGCTGCGTCAGCACGTCGAACTGCGACAAGTGCCGGCGGTTTGCCAACCTCAACCATCTCCCACCTCATGACACATCTTGCATGACGACTCCTTGGCCGTTTGCAACTTGGGGCATTGACGTGATAGGGAAAATAGCCCCGACGGGAAGCAATGGGCACGAGTTCGTGTTGGTAGCCATCGACTACTTCACCAAGTGGGTAGAGGCCAAGTCCTACAAGGTCCTCACTTCCGAGAAAAGTGGCCCGGTTCATCAAAGAAAACATAATGTGCGAGATATGGGGTGCCCAGCGAGATCATTTCGATAATGGGTCACACTTCGAAGGAGATTGCGATAGGCTGGCTGTCGAGAATTCGAGTTACTCGCCACAAGTCGTCCCCGTACGGACCTCGAGACCAATGGAGGCGTGGAAGGCTGCTAATAAGACACTCGAGCGGATCATCAGGAAGATGGCCACCCGTGGTCGTGATTGGCCGAAAAGCTGCACCTAGCACTCTGGGGCTCTGAACGTCTGTCGGAAACAGCCACGGGAGAAACTCCTTTTGCCTAACTTACGGGATGGAAGCGGTGTTACCGGTGGAGTTGGAAATCCCGTCATTAAGGGTCCTCCGGAAACTTGAGTGTCAATGAAGTAGAATGGTTGCGCGGCCGGCATGATGAGTTAGCCACCTTGACGAGAGAAGGCTAAAAGCCATGGAACACACCCGAGCCTACCAGGAGACGAATGGCCGGGCGTTTGATAAAAGGTCAAGGCCGGAGACATCAAAGAGGGTGACTTAGTGCTTGAAAGTAAAGCCCTACCGAGACAACCCCACAGGAAAATGGGAACCCGTTTGGATCGGCCCTTATGTGGTGCGAAGATGCGTCGGGAGGAGCAATGAAGCTTGCGAGACTTGGATGGCAATCCCTTTGTCCACCCAGTCAACGGTGATAAACTCAGAAGATACTATATCTAAAAAAAAAAAAAAAAAAAGAAAAAAATATATATATATATATATATAATAAAAAAAAAAGAGTGCAAAAAGAGTAATACCCGGCTAAGTGAAAACCCCAAAAAGGGCGGTCTAGGCAAAGAACGGGGTTGCACATATAAAAAAAAAAAAAAAAAAAATCTTAGTGCAAAAAGAGTAATGCCCGGCTAAGTTTGAAAACCCCAAAAAGGGCGGTCTAGGCAAAAAACGAGGGCTGCACATGAAAAAAATTAGATTCACCGGAATGAACTACGTAGACCTGAGCCCCTTAGCCTTTCTTGTAAAAGGGGAACGTGGCGGCCATATATGGTTCGGTCTAAACAATAAAAAGGACGATTAAGTTTCCATGAAATGTGTCACGATCAATAAAAAAAAAAAAAAAAAAAGACATTTGAATTTCCATGAAATGTGTCTTGACTAATTTCTAAAATAATATTTCTTGTTCATTACAAGTTAAAAACTTCTTGATGAGTTCAAGCACGGTCTACCTCTTGACTACTGCTAACTGCTACAAAGATCTAAAATACAATAAAATGCCTAAATAAACTAATGTGTTTGCAAAATGGCAATAAGGGAATCTTGAGAAAAGACTTGTCGGTCGTCATTATTTGAGTCTTCTTTGGTCTTCTTCCCTTTTCCTCGGCCCGTCGAGTCTTCTTCCTCTTTTTGTCTATGATGTCGGTATCCCTCATCCCGACCTCCGGTATCCTCCACTGGAGCCTCCACCAACCCCGTGTCAATAAGCGCTCTCTCTATACGAACACGAGTCCGTACCTCCTCCCTCGAGCCTCGGTCGAAGGAGCGACCTCGGACAACCTCTTGTACCGAGCCTCCATATCTCGACCAAGTCACATTTGGTTATGGCAACTCGCCTTAGCCTCGGTCTCCCTCGAGTCCTACTCGAGTCGTGGTCGGCTCCCAATAAAGCTCGACGTCTCTCCTCCAAGATGACTGAGTCGCTCCGTCTCCCTCTCGTACCGGTCAAGTAGGCAGTGGTCAAGATGGTGCTCTTCCTGCTCCTGAAGATAGCCCTAGGGTGGGAAAGCGGTATGTGTCCAAGCCCTCGAGAAGAAAGAGAAGGCATTTGGATCCCTCATGTCCAATGACACCACCTCCATGGTTCGGATGTCCTCCCGATCACTCAATGGCTCTGTAAAGCCCCAAAGCTGCTGGATACCAAGCGGGGTATGTAGAAGGATGACCGGCGAGAATCACGGAACCCTCACGACATAAGACTCTGAAATATCCTCTGAGTGCGCAACCTCCGGTGTGGTATCCACCAACGGATGTCGAAGTGGATAGCCTAGCCATCATCGGCTCCCGGCTACCACTGTTCTGCTTTGCCTAGGCGCACCTCTCAGAAATCACCCAAGGGAGCCGCTTTGAGTCGGCAAAGCCCCCAGGCAAAACCCCAGAGCCTCTCCTGCCGCCAAAGTCCCAACATAGCCGGACTCCCGGACCTCATGAAATGGTCTCCCGAGCCATCCTGTCGATCCCATGCAAAGTCTCCCCCAAAACCGGTGGGACGATATCCTTCCCAGCCTGGAGTCTCGACCATGTCCGAGAGACCACCGTGACAAATCCCACGGACTCGGCGGTGAACAGAACGAGAGAATACGCGAGAGAATGAAAGCATCCATAGCCACCGTGGTAGCAGCCATATCTGGAGATCCAAACCTGCCGGGATATCGAAAGGTCAATCCTATCCAGGGCTACCATCATCCTCTCGGCCTCTCCCGGAGGAATGCGAGAAAAGATGCAAGCTTTACCGCCACCGGCACGTCTCCGATCAGCGGAATAGATATAGCCTCGGTCTCGGGACCCCCAATCAAGGCTCTGAAGTCTTCGTGCGTTGGGACGATTTCGTTGTAAGAAAGCGATAAACATGTCTCCGGACGTCCCGAACTTTCTTTGCGGCTCTCAGCGGGTCCCAATCAGGCGGGAGATCCCTCAAATGCCATAAAGACTTGATTTTGAAGGAAGAATCAAGCAGCCCCTTGTGATTTTGGAAGTTATGTCTCGCCCAAGATTGAAGACCGGATAGAAAATGGTCTCGCTTCCCCCTTTGCAATCTGACGGGCTTGTCCATCGCAAAGTGATCAAAGATGGTGCTTTTAGGTCCAAAATATGCTGCACAGGAACAATTGGGACAAGTGTAGAGTGAAAATGAAATGAAATGGCCAAGCCTTGCTTTTATTCGAGAAAATAACCGGTTCGGAGGCAGCGCCCTTAGCCGCACGGCTTCATTTGCCCTCAAGGCCATGCCGCACGGCTACATTAGCCCTGCTGCGAGAAAAATTACTGCGGCAACCAAGATTGCTGCCCAAGTGAGTTTTCACCCCACTTTTCAACCAAAACATGTACAAACATATCCGGAAGCCATTCAAGCATTCATACACCATTATAAATCATTTTGGCCCGGTTTAGCTTCGATTCCAAGCAAAAAATCGCCCAAGGCTCAGATAATATGCAAATTGAAAAAGCATAAATTAGAAAAGCAAATAAAGCATAAGTACAATGTCTTCGCCCCATCGGCGTCAAAATAAAGCAAAAAATAAACAAGTTGTGCATAAAAAATTGTTCATTGTTTGTTTTCGTTCCAAATCTACTCTAGAGACCTCCTAGGCCTCCGATTCTTCTTCCTCCTCATCGGCTTGCTTTCATTTCATGGAGATGCTAGGCTCTCTCATCCAAGTCCTCTGGTGCAGCTCGCATCGGAAAGAGGGATGTTGTCGTGCTCATTGCCTCCATGCCCGAGTTGCTCAAGAATGCTCCCGGCATTAGGACCTCGCCACAGAGGCTGGCCTTTGCAGATAGAGTACTCCGAGGCCAAAGGAAGAGGATGCTTGCGCCCCAGACATGCCTCCTTTTTGCGCTTACGACGGGCTACTGCAGCGCTTGTTGGCCGCTTTAGTAAGCGCGGAGCCGGCTTCTTGACCACCCAGGATCGGCACACGTCTTTCCGGCCCACTGATACCGCTGAAGCCAACTTTGCTTCATAATGTGCGAGTAGGAACACAGACGGAAAAAAAAAGAAAAGAAAATCTCGGAAAAGAAAATCTCGAAGAAAATTGCAAAAACGAGAAAATGCGAAAGCTAAAAAGGGAATAAGACCCTAAGAGTATACCTCGCGGTGCTATCGGGTGAGCAGGGGTATGTTAGGGCTCCCTGCGATGTCGAGGAGACAGGGAAGAGATCACTGCATCCTCCTCGGTACTCCGGTGTACGACAGTCAGGGCAGGATGCGCGGGGAGGGATCGGCGGGTGATGGGCTCATCCCTCCCCGTATCACGAGTGACCGCCGGCTTCACTGGCTTGCCATGGCGTCCTCGGCGCGCGCTCCTTGGCACTGGCGTAGGGGGTGTCCATGTCGAAGTACTCCTCTGCGGCACACCCGTCCCTTAGATAGCCTCGACGTAGTCGAAGCTTGACCGCCCTTGCTTGGGTAGCCTCGCGAGAACGAATCCAGGGCCGGTAGCCCTCACCCAAATTCTTGGGAGTTCACCCCATTCTTCTCAAAATCCAGAAGGCATCCTGCAAAAGCTTAGCTGCTATCTCAGATGGTCCCTCTAGACTTGTTCTCCTGTAGACAAGCACAACGACATAATAGAAGTGTGAAGTCAATCATTCATCATTTTCAAAAAACATGCATATATTCACAAAGCGCAGCACATGTTTTGAAAAGCATTCACAAAAGTTTTTCTAGCATTATTTGCATCAAAAGCGTCTTTCATCACTTGAAACGCGTCATGTCAAGTCCTATTGCTTTCCTAAAACACAAAATCAAAATTTTCACAATTCTTTGCACATAAGCATTATTCTTTCAAAAATGGCATGCATGAATCCTTTTCATCTTCCAAAATCATGTTTTCTCAAAATTTTGGCCTAGTTCTAGCACATGCAAGAACTCCGTCTCACTTGAGACATTTTTTCATTCTTACTTTTATTTGCGAGAAAAAAGTGGGTCATTCCCATTATTTTTGTCAAACAAATTGCACATTGCATATTCTTAGCCTTATAGGTTATTCATCAATGTCTCAAAGTCATTCAAAAATCCTAGAAAATTCCTAAAATTCGGGTCAAGCCCTAAATCATTCAAAATTCAAGCAAAATCATCGGAATTGAGCAAATTAAGAATGCTTACCCCTACCGACCGCGGGTTCGTTGATTTATGCTCCCTTCTCCGGGGTAAAGCTCCGATGGAGGCGTAAGGAAGTCATACTTCCTCTCCGTTGAACGAGCTCCTTTCTCCTCCTTCTCGCAGCCGCGGGAGATGTTCCTTCTTGCTTGCCTCGGTATGGGATTGCCCTCAGGGATCCATTCCAATCGATAGTGAAGCAAAGGGAATTGAAGAATTTTGAAGAAATTCTCTCCTTTCTCTCTCTCTTCCTCGGCGGTTCTTGGGCGGCAATAATGCCCACGTGCCCGTTCAAACTCGTTTTAAATAATCTGGAAAAAACGGGTCTCTAGCCGTACGGCTTCTTTTTCTCCATCTCATGCCGGGCGGCTTCATTATCTACGACGTAAATTACAATCCCATACTGGACCTTCCACTTGGGCATGCAATTTCCGTTATCTTTTAACCAAGATAACATCTTTTCCAGAAAATATCCCTTATCTCTTTAGCAATCAAGCTCTATTCCCGGTCCGCCTCCGTTAATTCCGTTATAACGGGATAACGCTAGGTGACAACCTCCGAATTGTCAAAACTCTAAACTGAGCCTATCTCTATCCCGAATAGTGACGTACGCTCAAGTTTCTCTCAACTTAAGCTACCTCTATCCCGAATAGTGACGTACGCTCAAGTTTCTCTCAACTTAAGCTACCTCTATCCCGAATAGTGACGTACGCTCAGTTTTCCTCAACTTAAGCTACCTCTATCCCGAATAGTGACGTACGCTCAAGTTTTCCTCAACTTAAGCTACCTCTGTCGCATGAATAGTGACGTATGCTTAAGTCATTGGCAACCCATATCTCCGATTCGAAAGAGATTGAGACGTATGCTTAAATCATTCAAACTTTGGCAACCCATATCTACGATTCGAAAGAGATTGAGACGTATGCTCGGCAACCCATATCTCTCGATTCCAAAGAGATTGAGACGTATGCTTAAATCATTCTAGCTTTGGCAACCCATATCTCCGATTCGAAAGAGATTGAGACGTATGCTTAAATCATTCAAACTTTGGGCGTTGGCAACCCATATCTCTCGATTCGAAAGAGATTGAGACGTATGCTCGGCAACCCATATCTACGATTCGAAAGAGATTGAGACGTATGTCTTAAATCATTCTAGCTTTGGCAACCCATATCTCGATTCGAAAGAGATTGAGACGTATGCTCAAGTTCACCAAACTTTAGCTACCTCATCCACTCGATAGTGACGTAAGCTCTAGTTTCAATCAAAGTGACATCCTCCGGTAATTGTCAATCGGGTGACATCCTCCATTAATTGTCAATCAGTGTGACAAACTCCTCCATTAATTGTCAAAATCTCAAGAATCCTAGACATCGTTCCTAACTATCTAGCTGACAAGCTTGAACTACGATCAAGGCTTGATTCCTCCGGGATACGTAGGTAGCCTTTTATAAAAGGTCCACCATTCGACCACTTTGGTCACCTGTTTCTTTGTCACTCCTCAGTGATAAAGCAGCCCCTCATAGAGGTTCAGATATCCGACCACCTTGGTCACTCCTAGCATATCCCAGTAGGATCAATTGCTTGGCCTCCTAGGTCATTTTCTCTTCTATTTCCCCAGCCAGAGACCAGTTTCTCTTCTTCCTTCCCCAGCGGATCCTAATTCCGAACTACGGCTGGCTTGGATTCACTCCGGATACGTAGGTAGCCTTCCGAGAGGTTCAGCCACACTCGACCACCTTGGTCACCCAATCCGTCTCGGCATTCGCCGAGATCGGATCCTTTTCTATCAGACAACCCCACTCGCCTTGCAAGTGACGTTGCCGAGGGCTTCTGTAAGTACCCAACTGCGGCTCATGCCTTCCGGTTAAATTTCCCGGCAATTTCGGTAAGTTTCCCGGTAATTCCCGGACCTTCCTAGTGTTGAAATGTCCCGGGAACAGTCCCAAATTAAAATTAGAAATTTGAAGGAGCCTTCCTAATTAAGAAAACACGTTTTTCTTAATTAGGAAGAAAGGTTCTAGAATAATGCCACCTTTCATGGTTCTAGAATCTTTGAGTCATTGTGGATAAGCTCCGCACGGCTGCATTAGCTCATCGCTTTTAGCCGCACGGCTTCATTAGCCTTATCCGTGACGCTCTATAAATAGAGCCCTCCTCTACCCATTTCAACACACAACAACAATACACACAATCCATAGCAATACAATCAGTCACTCCCAAGACGTGAAGAATATTGGTGAAGACTCAAGAAGGTGAAGAAGAAGGCCAAGAAGCTCCCTCCCTCCTCCTTGAAGATCCAAGACCAACCTCTCCTCCTAGCTCCGACCAAAGAAGCAAAGGAAGCAATTGGTAACCTCGCACGCCCTAACCTCGCTTTTAATTGATATACTTGCTCATTGCTTTCATATATCTTGCTTGGGACTTGGCATTCATAGTTAAAGATCACATCTTTATTACCCCCTTCCCCTTTTGCATGCATTAAGACCTCATTTGTCATAAAAATGTAGTCTTTTTCATAAAGGTGCATCCTTTGCACCTAAAACCCCCATTTTCAAATAAAAATGTCATTTTTATGCATCATTTGCATATAAAAACTCAATCTTTTCAATAAAAATGCATCCTTTGCACCCAAAATCCCTTGTTCAAGCATCATTTGCTTTAAAGACCATGTCTTTACCATAAACTAGCATCATATGCTTTTTCAAAATGCAATCTTTATGCATCATTTGCATAATGAATGCCAATTTCTTCAACAAAATGCATCATTTGCATAAAAATCAAATCTTTATGCATCATTTGCAATAAAGATTATTTCTTTAAACTAAGTGCATCATTTGCAACCCAAAAATGTCATCTTTTCATTAAAGTGTCATTTTTCATCATGCATTTCCCCCTTTCCCCCAACCTAGGAATGGACCGGTGAAAAAGATCCTATCTTTACATCGTTCCTTCCATTAAAGGTTCCATATTTCTTTAGAAAGGGACACCTTGAACCCTATATCTCCGATTATCGCTTAAGAAAGAGTATGAAGCCTCTATACGAGCTCGACCGTCTTAAAGCGTAGGATTGATGGGCTAAGGACCCTCCTTTTCTAAAGAACCTCATCTTTGACCAAAAGAGAGTCATTCTCTCGATCACGCAAGTCCCGAGGGTCCCAAGGTTTAAAATGCGATGATCACAAGTCATAAGATGAGGACGGGATCATAATCCCAAATACATAAAATTCCAAGGACTCCCGAGCGACAACCAACAAATGGTTTGTACGTCCGGAAGATGACTTGGGACATTCCCTCCTTATTTTCAAACACATGCACACAAGAAAGCACGCAAGCAAGCACGATTACTGAAATCTTGGGAGACTTGCTCCGGCAAGGCACTTTGGGTGAACGCCAAACGTTCTTCCCAAGGGGTAACTTAACCTCCAAACCCAAGTAAAAACCTTTTTTTCAAAGTTTTGAGGTAATCAAAATGGCGTGGCGACTCCGTTTTTCAAATTAAACTCGGATGTCTTCAAACTCGCGTGAATCCAACACAAAAAATTTGGGCACCACATTCACACCTCGATACTGAAAAGGCGGCTTCCAGGTATTCTCAACCACTCTCGATTCGCTGGAGGGGGTGATGGGCAAGGTTTAGACACAGGAATGGACTAACGGGATAAAAGGGGGAAAGCTCACGTGGCATGCGGTTTCCGTTTCTTTTATGATTTTTTTTTGTTGTTTTAATTTACTTAAAACATGTTTTCTCAGAATCCTAGGTAGGTTGGAAAAGATTGCTCTTCTTTTTCGCAACTATGCTAGATCCTGGGTCAGTGGAGACCATCCGTGCGGCTATAAGCCCCTCATTTTGCACCTGTATTTCGACATCCCAGGGTGGACAGCCCCGGGCGAGGGTCCTATAGGGCAAGCGGTTTCCACCGACCTAAAAGAAAAAATCGAACCTAAGGACCGAGCTCTGTCATGTTCGTTTTGATGCGTTAGCCATGTGAATAGTGAACCAAGCGCACACGAGTCAAGATCGTGTCAAGAGTTCTAAGATGACCTCTCTTTTGCCTTGCTTGCGCAAGGGATCTCGTGACGTTAGGCGTTGGTCGGTCATATTGTCATGGCCGACGTATCAAAGGCGTGATGACATGGTGTCAAATGTGAGCATGGATGTATATCCTGGACGGAACATCTGCTCTGAGTGTAGCTTCGGGAAATCAAGATCAGGTCAAGATTTTAGCATGACCTTTCATCGCTTTGCTTGCGCAAGGGATCTTGAGTTCCGAGCCTTGACTCGAAAAAATGGCCGGCATGGTATATGTATCCAGGCTGTATGACACCTGGGTGGGTAAAAACTAACCGAGTGCGGACAGAGTGTGACTCAAGACTCAAACGTGCAGGGTTGACGCTTGGCTAGGATGGGATGTTTGGAATGATCCCGTGCGCGTCCAAGAGGCCTAGGAAGACCAAACGGACTGCAACTGAGACCACTCCGGGTTGAGGGTTGTAGTGTGCAGTGTATCCGAGACAGCAGTGCGCGTAGCGTGCGGTATAACCGAGGCAGCAGTGTGAGTAGAGTGCGGTGTAACCGAGGCAGCAGTGCTCGTAGTGTGCGGTCTCTAAAATTCTTTTTTCTGAGTAAAACAGAAGTTTTTGAAGAATTTTAAATGTATGCACAGATGTATATTGATGCATTTTTTTTTATTTTTATTTTTTTTGTAAAATAAAAACGAAGCACGTGCACACACACACAACATTTAAAGAAAGGGGTAAAATGAAAGTTTGACCCTCATCATCGTTTTAAAAATCTTTTGTTTTGTTTAAAAAATTTATTAAAACAAATTTCCCCAGCGGAGTCGCCAACTGAAATTACCCGGATCCGAGAGGCAGCGCGTTCGCGCCCCGGCATCTGGCATCTCCCGCTTTGCAGCGGTTTTCAGGTTGGAGGTGTCTCGCCGTTTGTTTTCGCATTTGTAGAGTCGCCACGCCGTTTTTATTAAGCCCAAAACATTGAAAAAGGGCATCAGTTTAAAGATAATTTTAAACTGCTTTTGTGTGATGAGATTTTGAGTTCGGAGGTCAGATGACTCCTCGGGAAGAGAATATTAGAATATTAGAGCTCACCCGAGTCGCCTCGTAAAATGAGTCTTTCGGATACCCCTAATATCCTTTAAATGTTGTGTGTGTGTGTGTGTGCTTTTAAAAATGCATGCTGTATCGGATGTCTACATTGTATGCTATGTATGGAAATGTATTGAAATTGTAATGGAAGGAAGCCTTACCAATGTTGGTTTGTGTCTGTCTTCCGCTGGGGAATAGTGTTTGAGGTCGGAGTAGCGTTCCGGTACGGATCGGGATTGCTTCGGGAGATGCCGGTTGTCTGCGAACAGAGTTTCGGCGTGAGTTGAGGTTGCAGGCTGCGTTCGGGCAGAGGTTCGGCGTGCATGGGGATCGTTGGGATCGCTCGGGCAGAGGTTCGGCGTGCGTTGTGGTGGCAGGAGTCACTTGGGCAGAGTTTCGGCGTGGTTTGGGATTGTCGGTTTGACTCGGAAAGAGCCGGGACACCGTGGAAAGACCAGGCAAGGCCTCGGAGTACCACGAGGGGCCTCAGAGTACCTCGCGAGTGCCTCGGGGCAGCAAGGGAGCGTCTCGGGAGCGCTCGAGAGGCTTCTGAGCACCACGAGGGGGCTCAAGGCCTCGGAAGGATCCGAAAGGGGCGGGAATGCCTCGGAAGGACTTAGAGGGGAAGCCGAAGGCCTAGGGCGGAAGAGAGAAGTGGGAGGTGTGTGAAAATGAGGAGGGGGAGCCCTCTATTTATAGTGCCAGATTAGGTGCAAGAAGGTCCGTACGGACCTCCCTGGTAATCCAGACTTTTGGTTTTCCTTGATTTGAGGGAATCTGTGATGATGGAGGAATATTTGCAATTATGATGTTCCCTATGCAATAAGGTCCGTACGGACCAAGTTGACATGCAAAGAGGTCCGTACGGACCAACTCTGCAGGGAGGTAATCATTTTCCCCGGGATTTGAGGGAATATTGTGGACTTTAAGAAGATTCAGTAATTATTAAAGCAAAGAGGTCCGTACGGACCATTATTGCTTTTCCAATTTCCTGAAAATTCCCAAAAGGTCCTTTTGTCCCTTTTTATCCCAGAAAGGCTCCTCCCTTGGTTTGGCTGGGGGTTTTGAGAGGGTTTTGAGTGAGAGGGGTCGTCGAGACTGCGTTGATGAGTCTGCGGTGCTTCCCGTGTGTTTGAAAGGGTGTGATCCAGATTGGGGTACTTACACTACGGTGTCTCAAACCGATTTAAAAATGATGTGAGACCTACGGTGTCTCGAACCGATTTGAAAATGATTCGAGACCTACGGTGTCTCGAACCGAATTGAAAATGACGTGAGACCTACGGTGTCTCGAACCGATTTGAAAATGATGTGAGACCTACAGTGTCTCAAACTGAGTTGAAAATGACGTGAGACCTACAGTGTCTCGAACCGATTTAAAAATGATGTGAGACCTACGGTGTCTCGAACCGAGTGGAAAATGATGCGAGACATATGGTGTCTCGAACCGATTTGAAAATGATGTGAGACCTACGGTGTCTCGAACCGAGTTGAAAATGATGTGAGACCTACGGTGTCTCGAACCAATTTGAAAGTGACGATATGATGATCTGAAGCTTGAAAGAGATATGTGTTCATACCTGTGTTGTGCTCACCTGTAGCTGCCAGAGGGACTGATGCTATGGTTGATGATTGTGGAGGGTTGTAGCGGCCGGAGGGTCTTAAGCTACACCTGCTAATGGTTGTGGCTGCCAGAGGGTCTCATACCACTGTTGTTGATGATTTTCTGTCCAACATGGGGACTTTGATGAAGGCATGCCAGTGCAGACAAGCCTTGATGAAGGTGCGCCCATGAGAACGGGATTTGGCTGATAACTCGCTGTGCGGAACATGCCTTAATGTCGCTGAGGCTGATGAGCATTATTGCTTGGATATTGAGACAACTGAAGCTTCTTTTTTTTTTACAAGCATTGCTTGGAGACTGAGGCAGCTAAGGCTCTTTCAGATTATGCTGATGAGTCCGAAGATGACGGGCCTGATGAATATGATAAAGGCGGGGTATGCCACCTGCAGGATTTGAAATCTTTGTCCAAGATTGTGATTCGAGGAGCAGTCCTCACGATCAAATTATGATCACTTGATTATTGTACCCTGCGGGGGGAAAACACAACACTCAAGGCACTTTGCATTTTATTTGACTTGAATTTTTGCTTATGCATTATTAATCTTTTGTTGCACGAGTCCATCTTAGCTGGGGATGGAAATGGAGTGAGGACTTTGCATGGCTTGACGAGCAGATATGTCTGTAGCATATAATGGATTTTGTATGGAACAAATGTGTATATATGATGATGAATAGGTTGGACCCTCTCACATGAGGTGGGGAAATGTATGAGTGATGGATGATATGATGCATCTTAGGCAAGTCGGGGACGCTCCCGAGAGAACTGGTTGTAGCAGATTGGTTCATTGCTGATGAGAACAAAGTGTATCGCGCGCCTGAGACAGCAAGCAGCAGAGAAAGTGCAGAGAATGATCCCGGCTTGGTGAAGCCCCAGCTTGAAGAGATCCAATGCAGCCTTATTGCAGACAGAGTCATCTTACGACCAAGGAAGCATACCCATCATTTCAAACCGCAGTCAATCAGTCACTGGACATGACTCAGAAATGTTTACGTGCAGGGGCACATTTTTCGAGGATGGGAATGGATCCCGATTCTGTGACACACTCGCTTTTGGGTTTGACTCTTTTGGGAGAGTATAAGCATCACAAGGTGTGGAAAAGTGTATGGAAGCCCCTGCTTGACAGAAAACAGTGTTTGGCTCTATCTTCATATGATGTAGAAAGAGAAGACTTGTCGAGACATTTGAAAACTTGTCTTATTCATGATGATCACAAAGCTGCTTAAAACCCTTTATTGATGTTCGGGTTATTCAATCACCAATCTTGATATGAACAAATATTTTGATCAATCCTGAGGAGAAAGCCCACTGATATCGAGAATCAAACTCGGAAGGATGGAAAGCGTATCTGTGTATAAGGACGACCCTTGAGGAGACCGGATTTTCTGAGATTTGTTTGTGATTTCGACCGGACCAGTTATGGTTGCCTACGTTCCCCTCCTTGGGAGGAGCTCAAGTCGCCGTAGTTCGGGCTTATCCCGATTGAAAGAGAAGTAATGTGAAAATTCGAGATTTTGAGGACCTTTGAGGATTTTAAGGATTTCTTTGAGAATTGGAGATTTGAAAAACATGTCCTCTTGGAGTGTCGATGAGATACACGGATGCGAAGCCCCAGTGGGACATCCACGGCAAGTGTTTGCGGAGGAGGAATGAAATATGCTCACATGAAGTGCCAAATGAATGATTTGAATTTGCACAATCTTTGATTGATGATCTAGAACCGAGATGGATTTGACTCCGACTTAAGCAAGCGATAAAGCAATAATCTGACTTAGATCTCGATGATATTGGAATGAAACTGTTATCCGGTAGGAACTGTAGCTGGGTTTCAGGGCTTCGATCGGCCATCGGGTGATTTAGGATATCATGACCTCTTAAGACTAGGGGTCGGCTGGGCTTTTTACTGACTGAACCTCTAAAGATGAGAGGTTGGCTTTTGGGGATGTGTTTAGGATTTCTATGGCTAGGAAATTTGTTCGCCTCTAAGAGTGAGAGGTCAATTTCTGACTTTGGCCAAAGGTAAGGGTAATGGTAATGAGAATGTCCTCTAAAATCGAGAGGATGGCTTGGGATTGGTTATGGAAGGTGTTGGTGAGAGAAAATCCAAGCTATTGAGAACTTTTGTGAACTTGTGAGAATTCAGGCTCCTTTTGAACATTGGAGAGCTTCTTTGAGAAGTCGGGAACTTTTACTGAATGGTGAGGATCTAAAGTCCTTCTTTTGAAACGCTTCTTGAGAAGTTGAGGATTCTTGATGAATTGTGAGGATCTAAAGTCCTTATTTTGATAACTTCAGTATTTTATGCGCCGCCGACTCTCGAAGTTGACTTCTTGGCCTTGCTTGGACTTCTCTTAGCATGGAGAAAAGATGATGGCTAAACGGGGTTTCAAAACACGCCGATCTTAAAATGAAAGGGTATTATTTAGTAAGGGTGAGGTAATGGCTTCCCTAGGGTGAAAGGTTTCAACCGCAGTCCATACCGGATGATCTAAACGAGATTAAGTCTTCACTGCTTGCTTAAGCTTGATTGAGGAAGATTCATGCAAATTCATCGAGCAACGAGATGGTGAGGATGATGGAAGATATGTGAGCATATGAGATGCAAGATGGGGAGTTGATAAGCCCCAATTTGGGAAAGATATCAGTCGATTTTCTCACTCAGATCAATTTAATATTAGTCATTTCAATGCATTAGTAATTGAGCATCATAAGTGATCATCTAGAATAAAACCATTTCAATTGAGTGTAAAGTGGGTGTGCAAGTGATGCCTCGAGTATAGCAAGAAAAGAAATAAAGACTTTTATTACTGAAGAACTCATAACATGGACTTGACAGATTCATGACCACATAAAAGACACTCTAGAACCTATGGAACTGACTGACTGACTTCTCCATCTTCGGGTGGGATAGCCTCTGGACTTCTACTGATATCACTGAAGAGGATTGGCGGCAACATTGGAGCGAGCCTTCTCAACCTTTCCATCATCAACAAGTCTTTGAATGGCCTTCTTCAAAGGGACGCAGTCATAGGTGATGTGGCCCGAATACTGGTGATATTGGCAATATTTGCTATGATCCAAGTTCGAATTGGGTTTGGTGGGGTTGTAGTTATCAAGTGGCCTGATCATTCCCTTTCGAACCAATCCGTTGAAGGCCTCTTCGGTTGTCATTTCGAGATCATCAAACTGATACTGCTTACGGGGTGGAAACTGCTGCTTTTTCTGGTCCCTTGTCTGGAGATTATTGACACTGTTGTCGATAGACATCTCCTTTGTTTTAGGGCTGCTGGAGTCGTCACTCTGTACCAAAGGCCGCCACCATTATCAGCATTGACGTTTGGAGCAAGATTGAAGAGTCGATTTTCGCTACGAGCTCCCATTCCAACCATCTCCCTTAAATCGAGGTACCAACCACTTCCGATAGATTCACGGAGAACCGGCTTCACGCATGACAGAAAGATGTCCTTTTGATCTTGCAGCAGGATTGGCTCAGACAGCTCATTAAGCTTAGAATTCCAGTGTTTGTAGAACTCGGTGATTGACTCATCCTGCTTCTGAATTGTATCGACCAAGTCGTCCCTGGTTGTGCGCCATTCAAGGTTCCCACGGTACTTTTCAAGAAAGGCCTCAATAGTCTGACTCCAAGTAGCTCGAGCTTCTGGCTTAAGAGCTAGAAACCATGTCAAGGCATGCCCTTTGAGTGTGAGATGGAAGTGCTGAGCCATAAACTCGGGAGTACAACCCATTGCCCCTATAGTCATCACGTATGTGTCCACATGAGTTTTCGGGCATGCCGAACCATCAAATTGTATTTTGGGCATCTTGAACTTATAAGGGAGAGGCTCTACTTGCCTTGGGTCAACAACCTTAAGTCCACTTGATCCTGCCGTCAACTTGTCAATTTGCTGCTGCATATGTTTTAACAACATGATCATCTCTGGGGTCATCCCTGGAAGCTGAGTGTAAGTGCTCCAATTTGAGCTTGTTAGCATTTTCGTTAGAAAATTAACGAAAGTTATAACATTACTAACATTCCTAACATTCCTAACTTTTCTAACAAAGTAAGGGTAAAATGGGCATTGCTATTTAAAGATAAACCTTCAAAGGAATCTCAAAAAGCAAAAGAATTAAGAAAATCCCGAAACAGCAAGTTGAAAAACAGTTTCTGTTTGATTTTTTGAAAAATATTCCTCCCCGTCCAAAAGCCAAAGATCAGTAGCTTGGATGAAAAGTGCACGCCTGTCGAGGAGATCCGCGGACATGTTTGCTTCTCACAGGGCCTATAAATTGAACCCTCCTCTCTCAGTTTACACAACACAAATCACTCACAAGAATCGCACTGGCGAAAAATAGAGAGAAAACAGTGGGAATTCACTTGAATTGCCACCATTTTCTCTCCAATCTTTCCCAAATCCCACTCACTCAAAATACTTGCAAATCACTCTCATACATACTCTCATACATACACCAATCCAAGCTCAAATCACCCCTTGGGAGGAGGATTAGAGAGAAAACATAGAGGACTTCATTGTTATCTACTTGTTTTCTCTTTAACCAACTCAAATCATCAACCCTAAACACTTTCAAGCCCTAAACACATTCAAGCCTTGAATCCATTCATACACAAAACACAAGGAAGATAGGTATAACCCCTCTCCTTACCCTAAAAATCTCTCATCCATGCATGCATTTTCAAGCTACAAAATGTAGTTCATTCACCTTCTTGTCTTAGATCCAAGAAGATCACCATGGAAGTTCATCTCCATGGATGATCTTCTACAAGGATCAACATTATTTTCAAAGTGTTCTTACTTTCTTGCAAGGAAAACACATTTTCAAAACCCTAAAAATCATTTTCATACATCAAATCTCATTTTCAAAGGATAAAATTCCCCTTCCCAAGCAAATGAAGTGCTTAGTCCTAATGTACCCCAAGGATGGTTTGATATAGTTGATTCACCACTAAAATATCAAGTGATCACTAATCAAAACCTAGGTAAATGGGGACAATCATGGATGCCAAACCCCCTTTAAAATCATGTTTTTCTTTCTTGAGAAGTTGCTGTCCAGTAGCAATTTTCTAAGACCCCAGTCCATGGTCTAATTTTTTGGACACAGATAAACTTGGAATTTGGTGTTTACTACAAAATACTTTTTGTAGCCAACATCCAGAGCTTTCCAGTAATATTTTTTCTTTATTTTTTCCGTGAGTAAAACTCCCTTTTTCAAATTTTCTTTTGAAGGTCAGATCACCAGTCTCTGGGAGTCCAGATCTCATATCTGAGATTTCCAGAAGGTTTTGGGTCCTCAAATATTCTCCAAAATAGAAAATTCTTTCACATAAATCTTATTTGAGGTGTCTGGAACAACTTTCATTCTCTGAGTTTTCTCAGATTATGAAGTTTTGAAGCCCTTAAATCTATTTCAAAATCAAGTGTTCACTGCCTTTTTCATTCTGACAGAAGTGTTCTTCAACTTCCAAAAATCTTTTGAGTACGAAAACTCAACCCAAAAATCACCTCAAAAATCATGGGATCTTTCCAAAGTCTAATAAAGAATTCCCAATTTTTACTTTTCTGAGTTTCAACTTATTTTGGCCAAAACATACACACACACACACACAAATGGTTTTTAGCTTGGAAGACCCGTTTTACGAGGCATTCCGGGTGCACACTAACGTCCTTCCCGGCGTGTAACATGACCTCCGAACCCAAATTTCTAATCTCGGGCATTTTTCAATGTTTTGGCCCTTAAAACAAAAATGGCGTGGCGACTCCGTTTGATTTCAAAAAAAATCGGGTACATCACACCTAGGGAAACCATTACCCCACCCTCACTATAATACTACCCTTTCATTTCAAGATCGCCGTGTTTGAAACCCCGTCTAGCCACTACCTTTTCTCCATAAGCTAAGAGAATTCCAAGCAATGCCAAGAAGTTAGCTTCGAGAGTCGGCGGTGCGCAAAATACTCAAGGCATGAAGGAAGGACAAAGATAATCCTCAATTCCTCGTGCCTTTCCAATGATCAAAAGAAGGATTTTAAATTTCGCCACCACATTCCGAAGCAAAAGTCTCCGACTTCTCTGGCAGCTCTCCAATGTTCAAAAGGGAGCCCAACTTCGCACAAGTTCGCAAAAGTCTTTGATAGCTTCGGACTTCCTCTCACCAACACTTTCCAACCAATTAATTCATCCTCTCGATTTTAGAGGACATCACCATTACCTCCAAAACCAATTCCTGCCATCCTCTCATTTTTAGAGGATATTCCCATTACCATTACCCTTACCTTCCAAAGTCAAAATTTGACCTCTCTTAGAGGCAATCAATTCCCTAGCCATAGAAATCCTCAAACACATCCCCCGAAATCCAACCTCCTCATTTTTAGAGGTTTAGTCGCGAAAGGCCCAGCAAAATTGACCTCCTATCTTAAGAGGTCATGATTTTCCAAATCACCCGATGACGATCGAAGCCCCGAAACCCAGCTACAGCTCCTATCTGATACAGCAGCTTCATTCTAATATCTCTCAAGATCTAAATCGATTAATGCTTCAAGGCTTGCTTTCTAAGCTGGAACCAAATCCATTCCGGCTCAAAAGATCATCAACCAAAGGTTATGCAAATTCAAATCCAATTCATTCGACACTTCATGTGAGCATATTTCATTTCTCCTCCACAAACACTTGCCGTGGATGTCCCACCTGGGCTCCGCATCCGTAGATCTTTCATTGACACCTGTAGAGAACATGTCTTTCAATTCTCCAAATCCTCAAGCATGATCCCTCGAATTCCAACATTCATTCTCTTTCAATCGGGATATGCTTCTCCGAACTACGGTGACCCTCGAGCTCCTCGCCGGGAGGGGAACGTAGGCAACCATAATTGGTCCTACGTAAATCACAAACAAACAAAACTCGTAAAAAAAACTGTCTCCTCAAGGGCCGTCCCTATACACAGATCCGCTTTTCCATATTTCCGAGTGTGACCTCGATATCACTACTTTCTCAGATTAATCAAAAATACTTGCCCATATCAGGATTGGTGATTGAATAATCCGAACATCAACAAAGGGTTTTAAGCAGCCTTTTTGATCATCACGAATAAGACAAGTTTTCAAGTATCTCGACAAGTCTTCTTTCTACATCATATGAAGATAGAGCCAAACACTCGTTTTTCGCAAGGTGCCAGGCTTACATACACACTTTTCCACACTCAGTGATGCTTATACTCTTCCAAAAGAGTCAAACCTAAAAGTGAGAGTGTCATACACAAATTCGGGATCCATTCCCACTTTTCAAAAGACGCGCCCGCATCAATAATTTCCGAGTCTTGTCCAATGACTGATTGACTAATGTCTGAAATGACGAGTTGCCTCTTCAGCCACAAGATGATACTCGTCTCGCAATAAGGCCGCATTGAATCTCATCAAACCAGGGCTTTTTCAAGCCGTTCTCCCAGATTCCCCTCGGGCTTACTTTCGCATTATCAATCCCGGGGCTTCGTCAAGCCGGGGATCATTCTCTGCACGTTCTCTCGCTGCTTGCCGTCTCGGGTGCGCGACACACTTTGTTCTCACCAAAGAACGGACCTACCGCAACTGGGCACTCCCGGAGCATCCCCCGACTCTGCCTAGGCCGCACCATATCATCATCATTCATACATTTCCCCACCTCAAGCGGGAGTAGGTTCAACCAATACATCATCATCATATATATACATTCGTTCCATACACAATCCATCATATAAAGCACAACCGGCACATACATATCCGCTCATCAAGACGTGCAAAATCCTTACTTCCTTTCCATCCCCACCGAGATGGACTCGTGCACAAGATCAATAATGCATAAGCAAAAATCCAAGTCAAATAAAATGCAAATTTCCTAGAGTGTCAGGTTTTCCCCACAGGTACAATAATCAAAGTTGATCACAATATGATCGTGAGGATCGGCTCCTCAAATTACAACTGGACAAAGATTTCAAATCCTGGGCAGTGGTATATCCCGCTCTTTATCATCTTCATCGATCTCCGGCCATCCTCTGACTCATCAACATCATCTCGAAAGATTTTAGTTGCCTCAATCTCCAAGCAATGCTTGTCAAAAAAGGCTTCAGCTACCCCAATCTCCAAGCAATAATGCTCATCAGTCTCAACGACATCAAAGCTGCCTGCGCACGGAGAGAGTTAAATCATCAAAGCCTACCCTCTTGGGCAAGGAGGGATGGCCATTTCACCAAAGCCCGTTCTCATAACATTTCGGAATGAACTTTCTCACCTGACGCCGCATCATTGCTTGCAGTCAACCCTATTTGTTTCCCATTCCAAGTTGGCCTTATATTTCTCCTCGGCAGAAGGCATTTGGTAACTGGGTCCCATGTACCCCTGGCTTCAGGTTTCAAACGGAAGAACCACTTTTTAAGGCACTCGGGACTTCAAAGATAGATCGAAATAATCAGCCAACCGTCGATTGGCTGACAAGACCTTTCGCCTTTCATCGCACAAGCTTGGTATATGTGTCCAAGATGGGTTTTCGGGCATGCGGTCTCCCATCAAAGAGATCCGGATTAGGCATCACGAGTTTGCCTGGGGCGCAGGAACAATGGAGTCCTGGGTCTCGTAGGCCTGGAAGGCAACTTCTTTAGCGGTTAAGCATCTTCGGCGATCTCGTGCTTTCATCTCTCGTGTTGTTCCATGAACCAGTGCCCGATGAGGGTCTTGTGGCGGAGCCATGGAGATTAGAGAGAGGAGCTACCACCGGCGGCAAAATGGTAGAGGGAACGGCTAATCCGGGGACGTAGGTGAAAACCTCCGTCCTCGGCCCCAAATCGCCCGGGGAGCATGAGTAGGAGCCTCGGGCGAAGCGGATAGAACTCTCGCGGCTCCGCCGTTGATTTTCAACTCGGCAAAGTAGGTGGAGGCAGCCCGATGTAGGGTCGCGATGTGAACTTGGGATTTCCTGCAGTGGGGGCGACCGTAGCAGGCTTTGCGCGGCCGCCGTCCCCTGACCGTATGAATCGTACGGCCTACCGAGGCGAGGGTGTGAAAATACTCACCCGGGGGTACTGCGGTCCCGGTGATTCTGGATGACTACCGGGATGTGAGGCTTGGTAACCCATAGAAGTCCGAGTGAGGAACGGATTTGTGTGAGGAGCAACCGAACTAGTACTATTCTCGAGGAGGCTCCTGATCGCGGCCCGAACCAAGTTGTGGTGGCATTCCGAACCGCGGCCGTTGTCTTGTGAAGGTCAGGATTGATCGGTTCCGAACCGTGGCGGGATCCCGATTAGCCGTGGCATTCCGAGATAGCCCCAACCATGAGAAGACATTCCGTACCGATTTTGCCCTCACCGATTTATGCCGTCGGCCGCATGGATCCGGTGGTCTGTGGTCGGGAGCCGGCCGACCCGAAAATCGAGGAGCACGGGGTCTCAGTAGTGGCACCATAGGAGGTGGGTTGGTGGCATCCCCGGTGTAGTCGTGGCGACCGAGAGTGGGGTTGGCATCCTCGTCTTCTTCCACGGTGAAGGTGCCATCGGGATTGAGGCCGGCGGCCAAACCGTGGCTCTTAATAGCCTCCATAAGGCCGTTTCAACAGTGCTTCTGTCGCACTCTCATCTCATTCGCTAACCGATTCCACCGCTGTTCGTGCGAGGGGTCCCGGGAGGCGGAGTGACGTTGTCCCCATCATTCTGCGATGCAGACATTCTCAAACCCGAGTCGGAACAAACGGCGAAGCCGATGACGCGCGACTCTTCCCAACTAATCAAACGGTGACCGGTGCCCGAAACCAACCTTTGTGAGGAGTCAAGTGGGGAAAAGGCACGAGGGTTCGATGTCCGGGAATTGAAGGTGGGTAGGTGTTTCGGGCTTTAGGCTCATGCAACATGCGCTTATTTGTTCACGTTTACTTAAAACATATTTTATTAACCTAATCGGTTGGAAAAGATTTCTCTTCTTTTTCGCAAACTACTCGGATCCCGGATCGCCGGGCCCCGTCACTACGTCTATAAGCCCCTCGTATTCCACCCGTATTTCGACCTCCCGGGTGGACATGCCACACAGGCGAGGGTCCTATAGGCCAAGCGGGTCCCATCGACCGAAAGAAAACGATCCTAAAAGTCGGCGGGTAATCGAGTCTTAACGAGCATTCGATGTAAATTACGGACAAAGCCGACGTCAAAGTCAAGATCATGTCCGAGGGCTCGACAAAAAGCTCGGCATGATTTGGACCGATAAATGTCCACGATTGATCTTGACTTGTCGTCGCTAGGGCCGTAATTAGGCATGGAATAATCAATAATCCTTGATGACTCAAAGTGTCATGCCGGGAGTCGGTGAATAATTTGTGCTGCGCCGAGCCGAAGTCGGCGCCGGTCAATATCTTGGTCAAAGTGCCCGCGGCGGAAAACCGGCGAGCTTCAATCGACAGTGGTCCCCGAAAGATATCGAGTGTGCCGACAAAGGCTTGAAAGGAAAGGTCTATACACGTACTGTGGCATGACACGACCAAACTAAAAACCAACCGGGTCTCGGACAAGGTGTGTCACGGACAAGTGCATGGTCGACACGAGGCTCCATGGGATGTTTGGGTAGTCCTGTGCTTGCACCGAGAGGCATAATAAGACCAAACGGGCCGCGACAAGGATTTCCCCGGGTTAGGAACGTAGTGTGCAGTGTACGGTCACGTGCGCGTAGTGTACATAAGTCGATCTATTTTCTTTTTCTGAGTAAAATAGAAATTTTTTTATGTATCTTAAAAATATGATGCATGATTTTTACTTTTGAAAATTTTCTTTTTTTTTTGAATTTTTTTTTTTGAAATTTAATGAACACGTAAGCACAAAAATTCCGACAGTTAGGGACATGGTTCCGACAGTCAAAATTTTGACTTTTTTCCGAGGCGGCCGAAACAACACGAAAATGTGCAAAAAGCAACACACACACAAAAATGATTTTTAAAGCCGGGACGGAAGCTTGACCCTCAAAAGCTCTTTTTTTTTTTTTGAAAACAATGATACCGGTACGTGGGATTGTTAAACCACAATTTATCCCCGACTCGTGTTAAGAGGCGGTAACGGGAAGTTTAATGGTTTCCACCAATATACCAAATATCGATTTTTTTTTTTTTTTAGAAAAAGCTTATTTCTCCCCAGCGGAGTCGCCACTGTGATGATGTGTCGCCATTTCGCGGGAAAAGATTTCGATTTTTTGCGTTTCTTTGAAAAAACCAAATAAAACCCGGAAAAAGAACGGAGTCGCCACGCCATTTTTGTTTTAAGGGCCAAAACTTTGAAAAATGCCCGAGATTAAAGATTTTGGGTTCGGAGGTCATGTTACACGCCGGGAAGGACGTTAGTGTGCACCCGGAATGCCTCGTAAAACGAGTCTTCCAAGCTGAAAATCATTTGTGTGTGTGTGTGTGTGTTTTGGCCAAAATAATTTGAAACTCAGAAAAGTAAAAATTGGGATGTCTTTTTAAGACTTTAAACTGATCCCATGATTTTTTGGAAGATTTTTGGATTGAGATTTGGTACTCAAAAGACCTTTTGAAGTTGAGAGTCACTTCTGCCAGAATGAAAAAGGCAGTGGACCTTTGATTTTGAAATGGACTCAAGGGCCTTAAAACTTCATAATCTGGATAAACTCAGAAAATGAAAGTTTTCCCGACACCTTAAATAAGATTTGTACGAAGAAATTTTCCATTTTGGAGAAGATTTGTGGGGTCAAAACCTTCTGGAAATCTCAAATATGAGATCTGGATTCCCAGAAGCTGATGAACTGGCCTCTAAAAGAAAATTTGAAAAAAGGAGTTTTACTCACTCAAAAAATAAAGTAAAAATATGTCTGGAAATCTCTAGATGTTGGTTACAAAAAGTGTTTTGTAGTCAACACCAAATTCCAAGTTTATCTGTGTCCAAAAATTAAGACAATGGACTGGGGTCTTGGAAAATTGCTACTGGACAGCAACTTCTCAAGAAAGAAAATATGATTTTAAGGGGGTTTTGCATCCATGCTTGTCCCCATTTCCTAGGTTTTGGTTAGTGATCACTTGACATTTTAGTGGTGAATCAACTATACCAAACCATCCTTGGGGTACATTAGGACTAAGCACTTCATTTGCTTGGGAAGGGGAATTTTATCCTTTGAAATCAAGATTTGGTGCTTGAAAATGGTTTTTAGGGTTTTGAAAATGTGTTTTCTTTGCAAGAAAGTGAGAACACTTTGAAAATAATGTAGATCATTGTAGAAGATCATCCATGGAGATGAACTTCCATGGTGATCTTCTTGGATCTTAAGACAAGAAGATGAATGAACTACATTTTGTAGTTTGAAAATGCATGCATGGATGAGAGATTTAGGGTAAGAAGAGGGAGGTTATACCTATCTTCTTTGTGCTTTGTGTTTGAAGGGCTTGAATGCAAGAGTGTTTGGGTTTGATTTGAGTGAGTGGAAGTTGGGAAGATTCAAGAGAAAAAGGTGACAATTCTTATAGAATTCTCCTTTGTTTTCTCAAGTATATTCGCCAAATGTCGTGAATTGTGTTCTTGTTCCTTCTTATTTTTTGTAGTGGAGGGCTCAATTTATAGCCCTCGAAAATTACAAACCTATCCGCGCGGATGGGATCGATCGCGTGCCTTTGTTCATTAAATCTTTGCTTCGGGCTTTGGACACAAGGAATAATCTTTTTTAAAATTCAAATTAAACGACGAGATTATGTTCGGCCATTTCTATTTTTGGTTTTGACCATTTCTTTCACTTTTTTGATTCTTTTCCTTGGTTTATCCTTAAATAACAATGCCCATTTTGCCCTCACTTTGTTAGAAATGTTAGGAATGTTAGGAATTGTTAGGAATGTTATAACTTTCGTTAATTTTCTAACGAAAATTCTAACAAGCTCAAATTGGAGCACTTACAGCAGCATGACGGGTATTCCTGAAGAAATTCAAGGAAAAATCCGGCATGACCTCTCGTCGGTGCACGTTGACAAAGCGACATGATCTCTCGTTAGAACATGTCATGAGAGCGACACGTCCTTACCTGAAATCATGTTGCATTGGCAACATGACCACACGATGCTAGGTTTTTTGGATAGGTATGAAAGTCTATTATTAGTTTTGAAACAATTCATTTTAGTACATTTTGAAAATGTTGTGTCAAAAACCAACCGTTGGGTAAGGCGAAAAAGTGTGGCTCCACCTTATGATGCTTATTAGGGGGAAAGGATTGATATTAGGCGCTCAAGCATAGGCGACATACATCACCATCCGCGATGCCGTCAATCACACCAAATGGGCTCTAGATCTAGTGACGTAGTGTGCGGGTGACTAGATTCCTTTATTTGCGAAAATGTTTTTTTTGTTAATTTGGAAAAGGGGTGAGAAATGGAAAGCAACACACGCACCAAGCCCCACGAGCATAATAATCATATGATCATAATTTGATCATGGGAATTGCCACAAATCACAATCTGCATCAAATAACTCCAATGCATAATGACAAATGCGACACGCGACACAGGACTGATGAGGCTAAGTCTTTCGCGTGACAACAACAGCCACATTTCCAAAATTTCAAGCAAAATGAGCCCCATCTTCCCAGCAAGATCATCACTCAAAATAAAGGCTCAAATACAGCAGAACATGATACAAGGGGAAGAAGGAAAACAACAAAGCACACAAAATGCAAATATCACATAATATCACACACAATGCACACACAAATGAATGAGATGGATGTTTAAACAAGAACGAAAGTTTGAACCACTTTTGAAAACCGGAGGTTTCATGTCCCAGCCCAGTCGCCAGTTTGAATGTACGCTCATTTGAAAAATTAAATGAGTGAGTCGCCACGCCATTTAAAGGAAACATTGAAAAACTTTTTGAAAAGAGAAAAGTGGGTTTGGGAGTCGGGTTACGTGTTGGGAAGAGCCGAGAGTTCACCCGACACGCCTCGCAAACGAGTCTTTCAATATTCAACATCCAATTCATTCGATAAGTGTGTGCAAATTGTGTGAGACATATATGTGATAAAATGCATATTAATGCTTTGTTATTGATCAAGCGAGAGAGTTACAACTTGTGAGTCATTTATACGGGAGACCACAGACTGATTACAAAGCGAGAGCTTGATTACAATTGAAAATGAAGGCTGCTTGCAAATTGGCACGTTATGTCGCACGACTCGGGACATGGCTTGGCCAAGTACGTCGCGTGACACAACGTTCCATCTGCATAAGCTTTTACAAAGTTGATTACGAGTGCACAAAATACCACCTAATTTGAATTACATTAGAGATTCAATTCAGGGAACACATATATCAATAATCAATCATTCAAGAGGGTGTGGATATGGGATAATCCACCCTCTCTCCCGATGAACATGCACGATTATATCAAAATTAATTCATGAGCATGCACTAACAGGGGAACAATAGATTATCCACATAAACGAGAGATTTAAACGAGAGATTGCGGTTTAGAATCCAACAATTACATAGCAGCTTATGCATGAAATCATATGAAAATGGCATGAACAAGCATGGAATAGAGAGATGTGGGGAGAGAGACTCGTTACCCTTGTAGATCCTCGATCTCTACACCAAATTAGGTGTAGGGACCTTCGGTCATTTGCGAGAGAGTGGATTAGAATACTCAGATTATGAGGAGCTTTGGACCTTTAATGTGTATGAGGTGTATGAGAGTAAGTGGGTGAATTGTGTATGGGAGAGAGAATGACTTGAGAGAATTGGTGTGTGTTTGAGGAGAAGGACGAGCTTACGGAGAGATTTTGGCGAGTGACCTTAGGGAGGTTTGGAAGGGATCCAGGAAATGAGAGGGGGAGGGTCTTATTTATAACTTTATTTGCTTTGAAGAGTGGCCACTTGTGTCGCATGACATAATGAGGATAACCATTTTCCCTCTAGAACCACCGCAAGGTGGCGATGCAGGAATGATGGACAAGGCTCGTTGTGTCGCACGACGAGAAGGAGGCATAGCCATTTTCCTTCTAGAAACATGCAAGGTGGCGAATTACGGACCCTTCTGCATAATACCTTATATGTCCAAACATAATTAATACCCCAAAGGTCCTTCTGCATGGGAAAAAGACCGAAAGGTACTTCCTTAGCAAGAAACTTATAAAAAGTTTTTGAAAGCCTCGGAATGGACCAGAAATTTACCAAAACGCTCCCTAGCGCACTTTCATTGAGTAAAAGGCACCTTTATTGGGTCGCGAGTTGGATTGGGGTACTCACACCTACCTTGGGACCTTATCGTTCTTAGCTATTCATGAAATCGAATGAACTTCCCGCACAGCCTTACTCTCATGCGCCGGGCAATGGATGTCGCCCTATTCCCTGGGGCCCCCTTTGAGATATGTATTAAAACGCTTCGGCCCATTTTTATTATGTTGGGCCTTACAATTGTTTAGGCCCAAACCCATTTTCCACGATCCCATCAGTAGCCCCCAAGTTCGAGACCTGGACTATTTATGGTCCAGGCGAGAAATCGATTGTCGCTCATGATTCCCGCCCTCATTTTTGATCGGCGAGATGGGAGGTTTAGATTGACACCTAAGTGGACACGTGTCACTTCGGGGTTGACGGGTGAGGGCGGTTTGTCGGCGACATACTCTCACCTTGGAATTCATGTCGATTCATAATTTGCCTTGATAATGGGGAGTTTCAAAATTCAAACATCATTTAAAACCTTCGGAAACTCCCAAAATCTTTTCATCTTCCTTTGCTTAGGGTCAGAATTTGGTCTATCGGTTTCATTTTCCTACTCTTTCTCATTCTTTATTCCTATCTTCTTTCTTCATAGGAGAACCGATTTCCGATCAACCCTTTTCTGGCTATTCCATCCACTTTCGCCGTTCTCTTCACTCCTTTCTTGTTTCCTTTCGTCTACGGTACATTACGTTGCTCTTCCGGTTACTTTGAGGGCCTTTCCCGAAGAATATCAACCCTCTTGGAGTTTCGGCCAACTCTGCGGCCAATATTCCAAGTTTCATATAGTTTACGCAAATTTCAGTGCGCTCTCTAATCCTTCGAATTCTCGCTTTTATTCCAATTTTCCTATCTCGCATGCCATGTCTAGGACTAAATCTTGTATTCTTTGTTAGATTTGGTCAAAATAAGAAAAGTGGGGGTTTTATAGAATGGGCGTAGGGATGCAGGCTCGGATCCGCGAGAGGATCTCAATCTCATGCTCATGTGATATGGCGCTGATGTCACCATCTTAGATGCTTTAGAAATTAGGGGTCCCCCATTCCTGCATAAGTCAATACCTATGAAAACCTTTTTCACTACTTGGGAACTTTGTAATCATATCTGCGACTTCTATCATCCTCTCTTTGATTTTGATTTTCGACACGAGACTATCCGCATCCCCCAATTTACGTAGTCGTCGCTTCTATAAACAGGGTTCTCTCCGGCTCCGGTGATCCGAGCGACATGTCTTCAACCAACTCCACACTCAAGTCATGACGTCTCAGATACACTAGCCACGAAAACCTCCTCGCGACATCAGATCTCGCATGATACCTCTAATCCTGGTGTCGCTGAGACTAGCAGTTCTTCCTTGGAGTTTCAAACACTCATTCACGTGAAATATGGGATCAACCATAACATCTATCGTATTAAGCCGTATACTGGTGACCTGTCCCTTTCCGCCATGTGACATAGGATGGATGCATAGTGGTTTATCCTTCCCAGCTAGATGCCGGCCTTAGGATTCCCATTAACCCTTTTATCAGTGAAGTCATGCACAAAGCTCAGGTCGCCATGGTGGACCTTCATCCAAATGCGATTAGGATTCTTTCTAGTTATCTGGTGATCTCTAGAGCCACTAAAAGTAGAGACAGCAGCGGTCCACTTTACTAGTCCATCTATTTGAGGGCTACACCACCGTATCTCGGCGAGATGGCGTTGCGAGAACCGTCTTTCCATCAAGCACGGGAAACCAAAAATCTTAACTCCCCTTCACGTAAAGTCCACAATGGCAATCAATCCCCTCTTTATTACATCTCACGTGGGGTGGACCCATTCGGGACGATCTTCGGTTTGGACCCATTCGGAGCGATCTTCGGGAGATCATTCTCAAGATTGAAACCGAAAAGCCTTAGTATCACGGTGACAACAGGATCAAATATAGGATGCTCAAACTTCTCGCCGATGCTTCTTGATACGAGGCCTTGCTTTATTTTCACGGAGAGAAATCCTATCCCGCCCCTTTACTTAGAAAGGTTGGTCTTCCCGATATTACCTTCGAGGGATGAATCCGCGTTTCCGTCATTCGCGCAATCCTACCACGGTTGGGTAATCCACTCCGGGAAATTGCTTTGCTTGAGTATGGGCCTTGTAAGTTGGAAGGTCGCTATTGTAACACCATGTTTGATGTGTTAGTATGCTTCTCGCCTCGATTTATCTCATGTATTGCTCTTTCATCCTTTCTTACGCTAGCTGTTTGTCATTTTGCTTGAGTTGAGATCCGTGGATCTATCGGATAGACGTCTGCTTGCCTCGGGTGCTTGATGGTCACCGATCGGCGACTTGCTAAATCTCGCCAGTCGCTTTACTTCAAACTGCGAGTTGAAAATCCCTATTTCCATTCACGGGGACGATGCGGCGCGATAGCTCACGAGAAAGCCAATATCGCGCCCAGAAAAGGCCACTGTGCCAATCGTAGAAAACCGGCGGATCCAAAACTCTTATGCAATCTTCCATACTTGAGTCGGGTATGAGGATATGAATGAGGGGAAAGCCTTGAGAAGGAGCAGAATGTCGCTTCGATGATGCGAGTCTTTGTGACCTAGTGCCCAGAAAGCTAAATCTTGGCAAAGCGAATCTCGCCCCCAAAAGCGTGTGCGATCCTCGGATGACCACGATGTAATTACTGTTGATGAGCCCTCGACTGAGGCCGACGCGAAACTCGCCAACTGGCTCCAGGAAGGCTTTGAGATGCCTTTAGATGAAGATGGGAATTTTGAGATAAGCAAGGAGATTGCTGCCGTTCCCGCTTTAATGGGATTTGACCTTCATTCTCGCGACTAACTATAGCCGGATTGACGCTGGCATTGTTCAATGATCTAGAGACAAAGAAGGCCATAGAAAGATTGAGGAACGAGGAGATCTTGAGTTGTCCACCGAACTTTGCCGGCCTTCGGATATGCGGAGTAAGAAATGTCGCACCTTGCTCTACTCGTACTCCGTTTTTGCTTTCTTTATTTCTAATCTAAGTTTCTTTCCTAACAGATTACAAGTACTTTATACGGCTTGAGGTAATAAGTGCAACATGACTTATCATTTGACTTGGAGAAGAATTTGAGAATTATCATGAAAGCGAGCTTTTGACGAGAAGGAAAAGTATAAGAAAAGATGTCTTGAAATGGAGAAGGATTTAGCTGAACTTCAAGTCGGCAAGTCGAAGGTTGACGAGGCCCTTAAGAAAAACGAGAACATTGAATAGGAGCTTCATGGCGAGATTACTGCCTTGAGGCTGGGTTCAGAAGAAAATATAAAAAAACTGGAGGCTGAGAATCTGGAGAAGGCGGCTTTAAATACTCGAAATGCTCAAAGAAATTTACGATATCAAGGCCAAAGCGGAGGTAGAGGCGATGTATCTCTACGACAAGGCTCTTAGCATGCCATGCGGGCAGCGGCGGCTAGCTCCAGCGATATACCTGCTATTACCGCTGAGCTTGTCGCCAAATGGGGATCAGAACCAATTTATAGTGATTTTTGCCGCCAAGGCCACTCCCTGGTTCCCTACGAAGAAAGCGAGCTTCTTGCCTTAGGCTGCGAGAGGACAAACTTTTGGGCAAGCCGAGTTTGGGATGTTCCTCTAGTGGCCACAAGCTTGATGCCCTAACATTGTGGAGTTGAGTTGATTGACGACAAAGGCAAGGCTCTGAAAATTTGCTGAGATCTTGCTTTCAGTGCAGCGCCTCGGCGGAAACAAGCCCTTTGCCTCTTAAAGATTTGATATCTTTGAAAACAGTTTTAATCATTTGATTTAGGGTTGTACTAAACAATTTAAATTTCTATCTTTAACTTTTCTTTTCATACTTTGGTTGTCGCGGTTTGCGACTTTTGACTTTGGTTTTTCATCCTTATGAATGCCTCCTTTGAAATTGTTGTTTTGCCTTTATTGTTCCGCCTTGAAATACTTTCTTTTACCTTGCTTTGAATTTTTATCTTTACATGTCGCATACTTATTTTGCTTTGATAGTTTATCAAAGATTTACTTTACACACTTTATCTCTATATACATACTACTCCCTTCAAAAGAGTGAGGCTTGTCTTTAGGCAGTCTTACTCCTTTATTATGGTTCTCGCGTTTCAGCTTTTCTTAGCTTTGATGCGACTTACTTCCCTTGTATGTCAAGGTTAAAACCTTACTTGATGCTAACCGCATCAAGGTCAAACTTTACTTGATGCCAACCGCGTCAAAAAATCGCTTGAGATAAACCACATCTAGGCCAAAATTTCATTAGACCCTAACCGCTTGCTCAAAACACACTCGAAGCAAACCGCATCAAATGGAAACCGCATTTGATGCAAACCGCATCAAATGGAAACCACATTTGATGCAAACTATCAAATGGAAACCTCTCTTGATGCCAACCATATCTGCGACAAGTCGCGCTTGATGCTAACCGCGTCTGCAACAAGCCACATTTGAACCGAATCGGCGCCTTGGATCACTTGGCCCTACAAGTCGGGTCTTTCGATGCTGGCCCTACAAGCCAGGGTCTTTTTGTGTACGGCCCTACAAGATAGGTTTTCGGTGCGACCCTACAAAGCGAGATCTTTCTTGGGCGGCACCTTCCTTGCCTCCATCTTGGCGCGGCTGACCTTCATTTGCCTTCATCTTCTAATCCCGGCTTCATCGTGACAATCTTCCTTTGTGACAACCTTCATGGCCACCATCTTCTCTTCGGTCATTCGGTTTGATATCATCCGGTGCTCGATTAGGCGCCTCTCGTGCACTCGACCATCAATTCCTCGTTTCATGAAACATCAAGTTAACTTCGTTAGAATTTTTGACAATTATTTACGCATATTGTACAAGCATGTCGCTAAGAAATTTTCGTTATCTTTTCACTAATACTTCAAAATACATCACTCAAGAATATCAAATTTTACATAAATTTCCTCCTTCTAGCACGTACGACAACCAAACTACTCAAGTTGCAAGAGAAAAGTTATATAACTTTTCTTATTCTAAAACTGCGAGAATCAAACAGTTTAAATAAACAAAAATGGCAACTTCACTAATAATATCGCTTCAGACGATCAACACTCCATGAATTTTTGAGCTCTTCCCCATCCTTCTTCTTCAACTAATAAGTTCCCTCTCTAACGACCTTGGTTACTTGGACGGACCTTCCCATTTTCATTTAACTTAGTGTACCCGGTTTGGCCGGTGGCCTCCACGCTCATGAGGACCCAATCTTCGACATTGAATGATCTTTTGTTTACCCTTTTGTCATCTTGCACCTTCATCTTACGCTTGTAGTTGATCATTCTCATTCTCTCAATTAGCCTCTTCTCGTCACTTAGATCGAGGTCATTGCAGCGCCTACTGCCCATTCGACTTCATCATAATAAGTCACCACAGCCAAGTCGCGAGGCCATCTCGAGTGGCACCATTGCCTCCCGTCCATAAGTAAGCGCGAACTCGATTTCTCCAGTTGAGCCCTTTATGGTCGTTCTTACATACCACAAAGCCGTTGGCAATTCTTCCAACCATGCTCCACCTCTTCCTTCCAAATTCTTGCACATGGCGACAATGATTTGCTTGTTTCTTTGCCTCGGCACACTGTTGCATTGCGGCCTATAAGCTGCCGACTTTGATGTTTCACATTCAATCTCGCACACTCTGTGAAAACTTTTTGCCAAGGCGAGTTCCATGGTCGGAAACAATTGCTCTTAGCAGCCCATTATCTACACCATATGTTTTCTTGAACAAACTTTATCACATTATCTTCAACGATTGTCGCCGGTGCCTTCGCTTGTCACTTGGTAAAATAATTCAACTGCGACAACTACATGCTTTGGCACCCTCCACTTGGCCTTTAGGAACGGCTATCAAATCTATTCCACACATAACAAAAGGCCATTTTGCCACAATGGGAGTTTGCTCTGTCATTTGCACCGGGAATGTTGCCGTGTCTGGAACTTTTAGCACTTCTTTACATAATTTTCCGCATCTCGCCTCAAAGCGGGCCAATAATACCCATGAAATAAAACTTTGTCGGCTAGGGTTCTTGCTACGGGGTGGCCTCCACATACTCCTTCGTGTATTTCAAACAAAACTTTCTACACCATATTTGGCTCAACCACACCTCATGAGCGGCTTTGAAAAAAGATTTCCTATAGAGAATTCCATCTTGGATTGTAAATCGTGGCGAGTCACCCTTATCGGCTTGGCACTTGTCCTCATCCGACTTCCGCAATTCTCCCTTGTCCAAAAACTCTTTCATTTCAATCACCCAATTCTTTTCCACTTCATCAATTTCCATAATGATTAGCCCGTTGATTCTTCGGCATGTCAACATACTCCACCATTGATTCAATAGGCGAGCTCTCCATGTCGCTTTCCACCGATTTGCTCAAATACATACGCCCTTGAATTCTCGGATCTATCTATCTAAATCGGCTCCTAAAACTCAAAACCTTTCAAAATATTCCTCGCCATATTGCGGTACTTCACCAAAATGAGATGCAACACCCCATACTCGCCCTTTACACGGTTTATAATCAACCGGGGAATGCGAGTGAATAGCAATATTTGTCACCCAATGTCTCTCGCACTCAATTCCCGCAATTAGATCCTCGAACACTGATTGTTCGAGTGGAAACAAACCTCGGCGCCTCTCATACTTGCACTCGTCATTAGGTGCAACCAAAATAATTCCGCTTCACCTCTATCCTTTGCCGATGAACCATCTATATGTAAACTCCAACCAGGTTTGGCGGCCTCTCTTTCTCCTCAATCGAGGCACAACTTTCTTTGCCGCCTTTCTCTTATTTCCCTCCTCGGCCAACTCCGCTTGTGACTTCGTGAACGATGTCTCTACAATAAAATCGAGTCAAAGCTTGAGCCTTAATCGCTCGGCTAGATTCATACCTTACATCAAATTCTGTCGACTCGATGGACCACTTCAATAGCCTTCCCGCCGTAGTGTCAGTCAGCAGCGCCAAGATTTTCCTCGAAAGGGGCATTAGTCAAAACCCACTGATGGTGTGTGACACAAAATAGGCTCTCGGCTTCCTTGCGGCAATCACTAACGCATATACTTGTTTCTCGGTGTTGAAGTATCTCGCCTCTACCTCGCTCGGTGCCTTGGACACATAGTACATCGGCCTTTGAATGTATCCATCCTCTCTTGCCAAAACTACGCAACTCCATGTCGATGCCGCGAAATAAACAAACAATTACTGCTCGAAGGTGATATTATAATCCTCATTCCACACAAACTTCTTTCCACCCTTCAGAAACTTGGAAAAAAGGCAAACACCTTTCTACGGATCTAGAAACAAAGCGCCCCAACGCTATGATTCTCCCATTCAGCCCGCCGGATCTCGCGGATCGTCTTGGGGGAGTGACATGTCCAATAAAGCTTGAATCTTCTCGGGGTTAGCCTCAATCCCTCTTCTATTCACTAGAAAACCCAAAAAATTCCCGCCGTTACCCAAATGTACATTTCTTGGGGTTTAACTTCATCGATTTTTTCTCAAATTTCTAAAAGTCTCGGCGAGATCCTCTAGATGAGTCGCCTTCCTTCGTCTTAATCACCATTATCATCAATGTATGCTTGATGTTCCTCCCAATCTGCGACTTGAATACCTCATTCACCATTCTCGATATATCGCCCGGCATTCTTCGAGTCCAAAAGGCATCATCTTGTAGCAAAAATTCCCCTTGGGCGTTACGAAAGTTGTTTTGCCACTATCCTCCTCGACCATCTTAATCGATGATATCCCGAATAAGCATCTATGAAACCGAAAACTTTATGGCTGCAATCGAATCCATTAACTTATCAATATTGGGCAATGGATAACAATCCTTTGGACATGCCGTATTTAGATCTGTAAAATCAATACACATTCTCCATTTTTTGTTCGCTTTCAAAACCATCACGGGGTAAGCCTACCAAATCGGGTACTGAATTTTTTCAATGATTCCCGCCTTTATGACTTCTCAACTTCTTCTAAAACCGCCTTCTCTTTCTCGGGCGACAAGTATCTCTACTTTTTGCTTAAACGACTCGATGTTGGGATTGGCATTCAAGCAATGCATAGGCGACATCTTCATCTATACCCTCGTATCCTCGGGTGGCACGCAAAGCACATCAAATTTTCCTTCAAAAATTCAATCAACTGGATCTCGCTCGCTTCTGCCAATCGCTTCCCAATCTTTTATTTTACATTCGGAAAATAACTATTAATTTCCACCTCCTCGAATTCCTCCAAAGCCTGGATGTCGGGCTCATCCCTTACCCGCAACGTATCAACTTCTATCCTTTTTCTTTTCGGCCCTTGGCGACAACCGCCCTCACAGGATCGTAGCAAGAAACACTTCCCGTTGGCCGCCCTTCACTATCCTCGGCCTCAATCGATTCACATTCCTCCTCTGATTCCTCCACCACCTCCTCAATTCTAGGCTCTCCCATCTGGACAAACCTTACCACCCTTGCATAACTCAAATTTGGGCTTACATTTACCATCTCCATAGCAAAAACATTCTCGCCAGCGACTTCCTGATCACACCCCTCCTCTTCTGATTCCCGCACATCAATCACTTCAGGTCTCTACTCCTTTCCAGGATAATACTTGTTGCCACGGCTATCATTGTCGCATTGTTCATCATACTTTCAGTCACTTCCCAATCTACCTCATCCTCCACAGCCTCAACCACATTGATTTGCAACTGGCGAGATGTCGACTTTATCGTCAGTGAGCTTGTACTTGCCGCCTTTGCCTTTTACATCTCTTTCTTTTTTCTCGTCATAGTAATCACCTCGCTCTTCAAACACCCAATGTCTTAGTTGGGAGTTGGATACTTCACCCTACGGTGTGGGACGGACACCACCATTTCAAAACTTTTGCATGAACGGGATCCCAACTATTGAATTATAAGTGGAAACGAAATCAATCACCATAAACTCCACATGCGGGTTCTCACTAACCTCCGCTTCTCCAACTTCGACTTCCAACACTATGGTTCCCTTCACTTTTCACATGATGACCGGTAAATCCCTCCAAAAATCCATTGTATGGCACCAAGTTCGCCTCAGTGTACCTCATCCTCTTGAAAGCTTCATAATACAAAATATTGAGGCTTGCCCCAGAATCTAATAGCACCCTCTGCACAATGTTGTTTTCCGGATAAATTGTGATAACCACGGGCTGACTCCCATGGCTCTTCATCACTGCCAGTTCTCGCCTAGAAAAACTTATCACTCTATCTTCGCTTGCCGCATATTCTGGGACATTGAAAATATGTGACAACGTCATAATGCGCTATTGAGCTGGGCCACACTGGGAAGAGGATCCTGAATAACATCAACCAAATTTCTCTCTGGTCGCATATCCTCTTCTCGCCCCATATTCTTCTCAAGAAACTCCTTTAACTCGCCCCCATCTATCTTCATTTGGATTACTCTCCTCAAATTATAACAATCTTCTGTCAAATGCCCCTTATCTTGGTGGTATTGGCAAAAACTGTTCTGATCTCTAGCTCCTATTGTTCCTTCCTTGATGGGGTAGGCCACCAGAAAGTTTACTCTCTTTAGGATCTCGCTGATACTTGTGTTCAGCCTATCATACTTAACAATTTTTTGTGGATTACTGCCTCCAGCTGCGGCCTCCGCTACTACTCCCGGCTGACCTGCACCACGACCAGCTACTATCTCCTCTTCTTTTCATCTTTCCCAAAATCAATTCTCTCCTTAACATTCTTCTTTGAAGTAGAGGTTGTCGCAGGTGCCACTGCTGCATCATCATTATTGTCTCTTCCACAATAGCCTCTAACTCACTCATACAACTCGCCCGCCATCTCTGGTAACCTCATACCCAATTCCCGCTTGAAATGGCCTAGCAACAAATTGGCATTGTAAAGCATAATGATGTTTCTCTGCTCTATGTCTGAAATTTGGTTGGCCACTTTCATAAATCTTTCCGTATAACTCGCAATCCCTTCACCAGCCTTCTGCCTGATCCCGCACAATTCCTGCTCTCTGAAAGGCTGAGCCCCAGAGGCACTGAATCTTGCTAAAAACTTCCTCTTGAAATCTTGGTATCCAGAAATTGATTCTGAAGGTTGGGCCAAAATCACTCCAACACATGATCTGTTAGCGTGCTCGCCAACGCTCTACACAAGATGGCTTCACTTTTTGTCAACATAGACGTGGTCACTTCACACCCGCCCACATGGGTTCTCGCTTTAGTAATTCCTGAATAACTCGACAAACTTGGCATCCGAAAGGTAAGATCTGGATCGGCATTTTGAATACTTTTCACAAATGGGGCCAAGTAAGAATCCTTTTCTTCTTTCGTCTTGGTTCCTGCCTCTAGTTCCTTAATCTTCTTGACCATTTCAACTTTCCAACGATCATCTTCTTCTTTCTTAGCCTTTTCAGCTTCTGCGGCCTTCTTATCACTTTCCCTTTCATCCTCCTTCTCGCTCTTTTCATGTCGCTGCGATCCACTGCCCGTGGTGACCTTTCGTCATGGTGCAATCTCTCTGAATGATGCGACCTTTCATCCCGATACGACCTTTCATTCGAGTACTTTGAACGACTGGGCCTGTAAGTCTTGTCCATCGTTGATCCACTATCCATCTCATCTCCTTCATATTCATAATAATAAGAATCCTCCCGTGAGTTGCCAAACTTGTAATGTACTTTCCTCCCTTTCCCATCTTCCACAAATTCTTGGTATCTTTTCTTTCCCGCAGCTCCTTCTAATCTGGCTTTGGCGACTTCACGCCTAGGCTACCTGGCTTTCTCCTTGGGTGGCGGCATATCTCGCCCTCGCCTTTCCTCCCTCTTGGAAACACTCTGGCTAGCCGCCTGCTCTCTCATGGGGCTCTTTCTAGTTGCCCTTGCCATGACATTAGGCAGGATCTGAGTCGGCTCCCGCCTCATCTCTATCATTCTATTATTGTTGGCGAGAATCTGCAATAGCAAATCATTGTTGGCCCTTATCGATGCGCACCCGCACCTCATCCTTCCTTGAGGGGCGGGATCTGTCCTTCGGTTCTAACCTTCGCCTTATCTGCTCGTGCCTTGGATTCTGCTCCCTACCACACGATTGTCGACTCTGTCTCGCAGAATGTACATCGCCTTCCCTATTAGACCCTCTGGCCACCCGAGCATCCTTAGGGTTTGGTGTTGTCGAGCTAAAGTACGGGCGGAGTCTTCGAATGGTTCCTTTATCTTGACCCGTCTTACAAGCTTTTACTCGGGGACTCACAAATAGGCATTCAAACAAGAATAAATGCTTATACAGCAACAAGAACAACACCGACGGCTGGAATTCGGGGTCAAGAGATTTTTTTACGGGTTTCGAACAAGAACAACCACAAATTCAACAGAAAGCAAGAAGCGCACAACAACCTTGAAATGGACCAAAGCAAGAGAAGAAGAAAATCGGTCCGGCAAGAATGGAGACCAACCGATGCTACCAAGCTAAAATGGTTGCACTAGGAATGACTCGAGTAAAGAAGTACTGGATACTTCGGCTATCTTCTTCGTTGGTCACCTACACAAAAAAGACGAGTTAACTAAGCCGGGGGTGTCTCAGGCGTTACCCTCCGAGCGTGCACAACATATTAACAATGGCTTTAGAAGGCTTAGAGAGAGAGAGAGAGAGAGAGAGAGAGAGTGCAAAGAGTTAAGAGAAAGTAGAGAAGAACTTACATAATAATTTTTCTTGGATGATTTATATACTCCCATGCATACATGTGCAAGGCACATGTGTTGGACACATGTCAATCATCCTTAAGTGGCTCCAAACCACCCACAAATGTTAGTGGAGATACCAAGCCAGTTTGACTTGATTGAATTATTGACGGGTTTAGTGGGCTCTTGATTCATTGACGGCCTGGGTATTTTTCTCTAAAATCCCATACTAATACGAAGGTCGCCCGAGGCTGACAATCACTAAGGGGCGGCCAACTTCGGGTTGCCGCCCGGCCACGTTGAGTACATCGGTACGGGCGAGGTTCACCGCCTTGGGACCTTATCATTACGCGAGACTATTCATGAAACCGAATGAACTTCCCTTGCTTTGACAGCCTCTACTCTCTCATGCCACCGAGCAATGGATGTCACCCTATTCCACAGGGCCCCCTTTGAGATATGTATTAAAACAGCTTTGGCCCACTTTTTATTATGTTGGGCACTTTACTATTGTTTAGGCCCAAACCCATTTTCCACGATCACATCATCCCAAAGGAAGGGAGGAATCAATGTTGCATGAGACTTTAAGTTTTACGTGTGGTGAGGATCCATTCAAATTTCTATTAGGCACTCATAAGTAATAGAGTTACTCATGATCCTGGACTTCTTCTTGCTTCTTAGTATTATTATTTAATTTCAGTTAATTGTTTTTTCTATTCAAAGCCTAGATTTAGTTTTCCTAAAGGTGATTACAATTCCCTGTGTATAAATAGGGTTCTCAATCTTATGAATAAACTGAATTCAATTCCATAATATTTTCTATACTTCTTTTTTTCTAAAGTTCTTTCATGGTTATTAGAGCGATTGAAAAGATCCATACGGTTTCCTTCAGCTATGGCCGAATTCTCCCAACTCTCAAATCTGATGAACCCTCCAAACCTCGGCCATTATTGTATCCACCTCTCACACATCCTAAAAGCTTACCCCCTACCAACTACATAGCTTGGAATATCAAAGTAGAAGCCTCTCTTCTAGGTTATGCTCTCTATCCCTACCTTGATGGAACTTTTGCCCACCCCATCACAAACAATCCCCACCACCGCCGCTATTAGCATACTTCCCCACAGCTTTCGCTGATGAAACCCCCAAACTTGGCACACATGACAAAACCACCTCTCTTAACTCCTACCTACAACACTTGGTTCCGTCAAGACAAACTAATCCTAAGTGCCACTTAGCCAGGTTGCTCTTTAGAAATCCCATGCCCAATCCCTCTAAAGTGACACCTAAAGCAAATCAAAGACCGCTCTTCGTGAACATCACCAAGGAGCTCTCGATCTATAACCGATTACACGCATGATCTCAAGCTATGTGATGATCAACTGGATTCCTTTGGCCACCTCTTGATCCTCCCGATGATCTCACGAATAGAAGTCTCTAAGAGCAACTTCATGATCCAGACTATGATAGTATCAAGTCACTGCTTTGTCCAAAGCCGTGTTATTCACCCATATCTCACTCCATGAAAAATTGACCATCACCAAGGAATTGTCCCTTAAACATCAGCTTCCACCACCACCCCCTACTTCCCAGCTACAATCGCCTATGCGGAAAAAACCCCCTCAGCAACTCTCGGCCTAAGCCGAGATACCTACACTCCTGCTTTACTTCCACTTCCTATAATCCAAATCCCAACCCTAATCCATCAAAACCTAATGCGTCCTGCCGTTCCACAATACAAAAGGCATAAATGCTCAATGGTGCGCGCCTTGAGGGTCACTTCCTCAACCAATGTGCACGACCTTCAAACAAATCTACCCTAAAAGTCACTCTTCCCTACTCCCTTTACCCAACCCCTCCCTCCACCGTTTCCTAGTCCTCGACCACCTTCTTACCGTGGTCGAGTCTTCGTCTCAGCCTATGGCTTAGCTGCTACTACTCACTCATCTCCTCCTCCTGGCTGGCTTATGGACTGTCGCTTTACTCAATCATGCCACCCATGATCTACGTAATCTTTTTCTCCTCATGCCCCCTTATGATGGCACGGAAGAGCTCTTAATTGGTGATGGCTCCGGACTCCCGATCTCTAATATATTGGAGTTACTACTTCTATCCTTACTCCTACTCATAAACTACACCTTAATCATGTTCTTCATGTTCCCACTATATCTCGCAATATTTTGTCCATCCATAAATTCTGTCTTGATAACAATGCCTCAATTACCTTCTCATCTGATTCTTTTCATGTGAAGGACAATCGCACGGGCACCACTCTCTTTTCAAAGGCACTCCTAAATCTGGTGTTTATGAATGACATCCGATCTCTCCCGATGTTCATGTCACGCACTTCCAACTCCACGCTCAATTGGGCATCATCGTCTTGGGCACCCCTCTTCCTCAGGTTATTAGACATCTTAGCTCTCAATTTAATTCTAGCTTATTACTAGTCTTTCTTCTTTCAATTGTAATTCGTCTGATTGCAATAAAAGTCATAAGTTACCGTTCTTTGATAATACTATTACTTACCTAGGTCCTCTTGATGTTCTTTACAGTGATGTTTGGACCTCTCCCCAATTCTCTTTTGATGGTTACAAATATATTATATAATTTTTGTTGACCATTTCTCCAAATATACATATGGTCTTTACCCCTAAAACACAAAAATAGATGCAACATCGGTTTTCAAAAATTTCAAAAACCTAGTCGAAAAATTCTTTAATCGCCCCCATCATCACTATCTTCAATGATAATGATGGTGAGAATCTCGGCCTTGGTCCGCTCCTCGCATCATTTGGTATCACTCAATCTCACTTCTCCACCTAATAATTCTTGTAACATAATGGGTACTTCAGACATCGCCATCGTTTATCATAGTCGAACTAGGCTCACTCTTCTCACTACTCTCATATAAATGTATACCTCTCTACTCAGTTTTGGCCTCTACGCCTTTGCTACACTTTGCATGCTACCTAATAAATCACATGCCCACTCCCAATTCCTTCAACTTTACTCTCCTTATCTCCAAACTTTTTGACAAACCTCCGAACTACCTTAAACTCTGTGGCTTTTGGTTGTTGTATGTTATCCATGGCTCAAACCATACACTTCAAATAAACTTGACCCCAAGTCCTCTACCACCTCCGTGTGTCTTTGTTGGGTATTCTCCTACAGCGCTGCATTACTCTGCTTACATCCTTCCAACAACAAAATCTACGTGTCTCTCCATGTTGGTCTGTTGAGCATGAATTTCCCTTCTGAAATATTACACTCCCATGGCTACACTCCAGTCCTCCTCTACTGCGTTTAATGGTACAACTTTTCTGGTGCCAATCCTCGTCTCATATTCCTTCTCCTATAACCCCACCACCGTCCCTGAGCAATTTATGCACCCACGGTGACCCATCTCTTTTACTCTTTTCTAGTCCAAACACCTCCCATTCCCATTCCAGGAGTCCGCTGCTCCTCGCTTTCCGGTCCGACATGATCACCTTCAAGACTACGGCCGAATCCTTTCAAGTTTCTCGGCCAGAATCTTCATCTCGTTCGCTTTTAGTTTCCCCTCTAATTCTAATTCTACTCTCCGATGCTTTTTTTTACTGGTCCTCTTACTGGGCTGCGCAACAACATTCGGAAACCCATACAAAAACTCAATCTCCAAGCCTCACTCCTGAGCCACTCATTGGACCCATGACCTACACCCCGGGCTCTCGAGTTGCCATAGTGGCGCAATTCCATGCAAGCCGAGTTTGATGCCCTCCTCAAAGCATACTTGTGGGATCAACTTTACCCCTCTCCTCTTGCTCATAATCCAATTG
>JAFEMH010006841.1:0-110791 GCA_022495995.1 Adenophora triphylla var. japonica | reverse complement strand
TGACTCTTAAAATAATGTAGTAACTTCCAAAATGTTAGGGAGTGATAATGAAATTTTGGCACCGCTCTGCGTTTTTGCTAGTTAAATAGAAGCAAACGCGTTCTCTTGCTTAATATTTGACCCAATTTCCATAATAAAACCACTCTCAAAACATTTAATAATAATCATTATGATATCTCAAAAGACACCCTAATTCTAAAATAATAAATCATCATAAATCGTTACTCCCTCTCGTCTTCGCTTTTAAAGCCTTCACCGCTTTTATCAAAATGGGTAATTTGATAGAGAAGGCTTCACCTTTCCTAGAGTAATAAATGTGGGCCGCACGTTCGTCGCCAACCTCACTCACTTTTTCCTCTCACATACTTAAATTGTGGGGCCCATACTTGTGCATATCCACTAATTTTTTATCCACTCACATATTTAAATTGTAGGCCCCACTTTGCTTCATCGTATCCACTCAGCTTCTTCCCTCTCACAACCCTTCTCCCACCATCACTTTTGCTTAATTTACGTGTTTCAGCCCAAAATGATAAAAGCATCTGGGCGGGACAGAGGAGTATTTCGAAAGTAACAGCTAGTACAACCCACAAGCTCGATAAGTAATTAATGTTTGATAAATAACCACTAAAATCTCCAATCAAGCCGCTATCCCCACGACCGATCAACTCCTCTTACCGCTTACTCCGGGAGGGAAAGAATAAGAAAGTGGAGTGAAGCGAAACAATGCTCGCAAGTAAATTCAATACGAAATCTCTCCATGTACTAAGGGAAGAGATAACCGAAACGAGTGACCGAGCCGAAGCAAACTTCTACAATGAAAGGATAGTTATCTGATTAAGATATAATTTATGAGTACAATTCAAAAGGCAAGTACTTTCAAGAAACAATTAGTGGCCCTATCACAAGAATATATAATGATGGAGATTGTATACACATATGCTTGTCGGTTCCTAGTAACATTTACTGACTTTTTTCAAAGGGGTGATCTTTGAATAAGGTTAAGGTCTATTTGTCAACTGCTCTGAAACTCCACGATTCATGCAAGTTAAGGTCATTTTCAACTGCATGCAGCATCAAATTATATAACATTAAGGTCATTTCGATATCTGCCTAGACCGAGATCATTTCAAGTTAAGGCCATTTCAATATGTCTAGACCAAGACTATATAGAATTAGGTCATTTCAACTGTTCTAGGATCGATTCATTTAAGGCTAAGGTCATTTCAATCCGTCTAGACCCTGACCATTTAAGTCATTTCGGGGACTAAACTATTCCATTCAAGTATTCATCAATACAAGCATACATAAATCAATTTTACAATTTCAAATACTAGAGATACCCGTTGAACAAGTACATATCAAGGATAAGATTAATCAATAGATCGCTCAGCGGAACAATTAGGAATCAAGACTACCGGCCACATTGGGTAGTAACAATTATAGTTCATGAAATCATATCTCAAAGAAAGATACTTCAAATACTAAAGAGCGTAATCCGCCACCTTGATTGATTGTCTTTTCCTGCAATGAACCTTCGCACGAATCTACGCTCATGCAAATAGGCTTTCTTAGTGGTAGGGAATTATCTTTTATTCACTTAACCGAAAAACTAATTGTAACGACCTTTGGATAGTCTAAGAGTTATTCTTCTTTAACTCTCCTAAAGGTTACTCTTTCAATTCCTTTTAGGTTTACTAGTTTCTTAACTTAGGATCCCTAAGTTCAAAACTTCTTTCATTTTACTTCAACCAATTTCACACACGCTAAATACACCTAATTCAAAGCACATATAAAACACACACAAACACACACACTAACCCTAATGCGCACACACACACACACACACACACACACACACAGCACACACTTATACGCACACACGCGGCGCCTTCCACACACACACACACACCCTGCGTACAACCACTCCCGATTATTTCATCGAGACTACCCGATTAAAGTCGGCAGCTAGTTAGACAGAAAGATACACTCGACAAATAAGTCGGATTGTACCCATCGCATTAAATGGTGGCTTTCAGGCGCCCACTATGCATATAAGGTGCGACTTGCTCAACTAGCGTATGTTTCTCTTGTATTTGTCCCTAATCAACGACATCTCTGCGATAGAAGAATTTTGCTTTGTTGTAGAGTCCATCAGTGCGCGGACCCATTTTCTAGGTCAAGAGACAAAGATATCTGCAGTGGCCGTAGCATCATCAAATGTACCCTCTTACTATAAATATCAACATTTGTCCCTACGTGAACGAAAAAGTAAGTGTCAAATCAATATTTGTAAGCCAAATTGTCTAAACCCTAAATATACAACTCATTATTCAAAGTCTTATTATCCGAGTTATAAACTCTCAAAAATCTTACTCTTTTTATCCAAGGATCTCGAACTATTAAATTTCGATTTGGTGTATAAACGATGTTTGTCATTTTTATTGTATTCTACCGTACAAATCGATTTGATAACCTTATAAAAATGTGACATCCGAAAGTCGTAATCATAAAAGCAATTGGATTTCGTCATATGAATTAGGAAAAGTCCAAGATCTCATTTTCACGATTAATTTTATATTGTCCACTTGAACATGTATGTTTAGTAAGTCTCGCAATATCTTTTGTCAATGGAGCCGCTTTATGCTAGTTGTAATAAAAGTGAGTGACAATGACATTGATAGAGATACTAGAGATCATGATAATTTGTTGATTGTTGAGTTTCCCAATATTGTTAATTGTACATATCGGCTTTTATTATTTACATGTAATCTTCTAGAATTAAGATTATTCACTCTCAAATATGTGATCCTTGCCTTCTCAATTGCATGCTACTTAATAAATTGCATGCCTACTCTCCACTCTTCAACTAAAATTTCCCTATCTCACTTTACCATTTCAATCAAAATCCAAAACTATCTCAAGCTACGAGAAGCTTTGGTTGTTTATGTTATCGCTTGGCTCACAAGATCCCTATGTAAGCTCCAACAAACTCCAAACCTCGCTGCTACAACTCCTGTATTTTTTGTTGGATACTCCTGCTACTAGTAGTGCGTATTATTGTCTCGATCCCACTTCTCATAAAATATTCACCTCACGCCATGTCTTCAAATTTGTAGAGCATGATTTTCCTCTCTCCAAATCTCCCCCACAAAGCATTATCTCCTTCCCTCAACTCGCGGATGATTGGTGCACCTTAACATCCCTATCATTCTCCCAAACTGACCTCCCGCCACTCAGTGATCCCAATCCCACTTCATTGCCGTTACACTCCCTTCTCCGGCCCTACTTTACCTGGCCGCTCAGCTCATCCACCTCTTACACCTTCCGCTACGCTTCTCGGCGGACTTTCTCACGCTTTCGGCCCTCTAACTCAGCTGCAAGATCGTCATCACCTCCAACCCCACCGCCACCTCCACCAAACCAGAGCCCGTCACACGTTCCCGACATGGCATCACTAAAAACCGATAGATCGAGGCTTAACCCGCATACCTCACTCCTCTCGATCCCACCGCCGTTCCCACAAATATTACCCAAGCTCTCAAAAACCCTTAAATGGAGAGAAGCAATGTAATGTGAATTTGATGCTCGCCTATGACAAAACAAAACTTAATCAAGTTTTTCCCAATATCTCTATTCTCTATATGGAGCATTTGGCACCTCCGCTTGGCGGGAATAATGCGTTTTTGCTAGTTAAATAGAAGCAAACATACGTTCTCTTATTATAGATGGAGAAATCACCAATAATCTGATTAAAATATATGAGATATACATTTATCAATTTAATTTAATCATCAATTAAAAATGTAGAGAAACGTGAAAAAATTTGCATCATACACAGTGGCGGTTCCAGGGAATTTTATTTGCTAGTGGGCGCTTAAAGTATAAAAGGTTCGACAAATATTTTTTAAGAAACTAACAAACAATATTGACATCATAAGAACTGATATAAAGGCGCAAACCAGTGTCTGCGGGAAGCTCACTCATATCCTTCAAAATTTCCTTTTTAGGCGTCCCATTTAAAAGGGCACAACTCAAAAATGAAAAGTTTTTTATTACTTCTTTATTTGTGGGACCCATTTATCATACTCTCACAATAAATATCCATTAATTATTTCCTATCCCACTTTCTCTTTTCTATATCACCTTTCACTCACAACATTTATTTCACTATACACTTTTTCTCTTTTTTACATCACTTTTCTTAATTTTCGTATAAGACACAAACTTTGTCCTTTCATACGAAAAGAAGGGAGTAGTTTGTAGTGGGTCGGGGATATTTAACTAACAAATTCCGTATTTATTTTTGAAGCGAATTGTCGGCATGGGAAATTGTGAATGGACATTTTGGGAGGTTGAAGCCGGAGGTGACAAGGGGATGGTCAGAGAATGTAGATTCGGTGGACATGAGCTAGGTAACAAATTTTACTCATTAATATCAAATTATCGTATACTCCCTCCGTTCCACATAATTGTGTACCTACTTTTGGGTGTGAAAATTAAGACAAAGTAAGAGAGAGAAATATGTGGAGGAGGTGTTTGTGAGTATGAAAAATTAAATAGGAGAAAGAATGAGTGGGGGGAATAGTTAGGAGAGAGAATATTGTGAGTGTAAAAGTGAAGTAGAAGAGAGAATGAGTGGGTGAAATAGTGAATATTCTTTGCCATTTTTGACAGTTCACACTGATGTGGGACGTCCCAAAAAAGAAAGAAATCCACACTCACGTGGGACGGAGGGAGTAACAAGTATGACAACTGTTTCAATAATACTCCCTTCGTCCCAAAATGTTTGTTCCATTTGACTTTTTTTGTTGAACTTTGACCACAAATTTATGAGAGATTAATCATGTTTATTAAATTCTAAAAGTTGTTGTTGATAATATTATTAATGGTGAATCAATAGAAATTTTTAAAATTTCATGAATATAATTAAATTGTCATATATTTGTAGTCAAAGTTCAACAAAATAGTCAAATGGGACAAACATTTTGGGACGAAGAGAGTAATTGATAAAAAAGGTTGGTATATCGAACTTTTGATACAGATAGAGTAATATCGTATCAATGTAATGTAGTACTATAATATTGACTTTGATTCGTATATCATGTATCAACATTATTATAAAAGTTAAAAAAATTATATATGTATATTTAAATATTTAATATCAAAAAATAATTTTTTATCTAACTCTAAGCGATAGCTGTCGTGCCTCCTAAATTTTAATTTTATCGCTGTCTCTCTACGAAACTCAGCAACAAGCCGATTTCTCACCCTCTTTTTTATGATTGTTTAATTTTCAAAATTTTTGTTATACTCCCTCCGTCCCATAAAACATTACCCCTTTTACTATTTTGGGCGTTCCACTTTAAAGTCCCACTTTCCTAAAAAGGAATTTTTTTAATACTTCTTTATTCATGGGACCCACTTGTCATACTCACAACACTTTTCAAATTTACTATTCTCTCCACTCATTCTCTCTCCTCCCACTCACAACACCTACTTTAATAACATTATTCCTTATTTTCCGTTCTCAACAGTAAAGTAGTAAAGTTCCATGGGGCGGAGGGAGTATTACTTTTCTTTAGTTTCAAGACTTTATAATTTGTGCTTTAGACCTCTTTTTTATGTTATAATGTGTCAGTTTCTTATAAAAGACAGAAAATCTGACATAAAAAATATATCAATGCATTTTTTTGTCTTCAATTACATTTGGTATATGTCGGGTATCAACCATAACAATATCTTATTAAATTCTCAGTGTCGATTTTGTTACTTGACTGATTATTTATCGTTCTATATTGCGTTGTTATTGCGTTGTTGGTATATGTTGCTCCTACTAGGTTTACACAAGTGGGGAAAGTGTATTCCGCATTGTTACTTTCTCATCAAAAAACTGGTGTATATGACAAGTATAGCACACAATTTTAAGTATGTGAAAGAGAAGAAGTGAATAACAAGTGAGAACTACAACTAAGGATTCAATTTTTCTATCTTCCTTATGAAAATTATTATCGAATACTATATTAGAACTAAATTTTTTATTTCAGGTTGGGGTCAATATCTAATAATTTGTTAGTTTCTTGTTGTTTTCTTCTTACAATTACGGCGAAACTCGTATCGATCACAATAAAAAAGTTGCCATTTTTCTAATTATACAAGAATGTTTCGCAGATTTTGGGATGTTTGGTGAACGTCTCTTCGTCAACCCGAATTATCTAGTAGATTTAGTGATCAACGCAAAATATTATTTAAGATAGGATTTTTAAATGTCGAATTGAGGCATTGTCCAAATTTTATATACTTGGAGTAGAATTTGTATGTCTCAAAATTTCAATCGAAAGTGTCATTGTTGTAAATTAAGAGATGAATATATTATTAATATTTGGAGTGAGTCTCTGACATATATAAAAATGTCATTTCTTTTCTTATCCTAAATTGTTGAGTCCGGATCTATCAGACCAGGCCCAAATCTTGATCTGGTCCAAAGGCCAAGTGTGACGTGGCATATACTAGACCGCTAGAGTAAAGACCACGATCTCAAAAGATCGACTAAGTCAAAGACCGCGGGCAGATAGAGCGCTAGAATCAAGACCGTGTGTAACGACCCTAACTCTAGGCACTATTTTAGCATTATATTGTGTGCTTTAAATATCATTGTTAATATTATGTGTTCATTTTTATATACTTGATTCCTTATATTAAGATAAAATGATAGGGAAATAAAATAATGTTATTGGAAGAAGTATAATAATAGAAATGGGTAAATAAATAAAATGTGAGTAGTTAGATTTTATTATGTAAAGGTTGGAATTAAAGGGTTTGAGGTAGAGTGGTGAAAGCCTCAATTAATTGGGAATAAAAAGGGTGGGGGGGGGGCATACCCCTTAAAATCTTCTCCTTCACTCCTTAGTAAAAAAGGACTCCTACCCTCCCATACTTCCATCACCTCTCCCATACTTCCATCATCCTTCCCATACTCCATCCTCATTATTTCCTCTTCATCCTCTTTACTTTCCATACTCATTCTTCTTCATCCTCCTTCATTTCTTCCATGGAAATCCTCCATGGAAATTCTCCCCTAAGTTCCTCCTTCCAAAAATTATAATAAATGCAATTCTCTTCCATTTGAAGATCCGGGTGTACTTCCATGTTCGTAGAGGCAAGGGGAATACATCAAGCTAGAGAAATCATAGTTTCACCTCATATCTCTAAAGTAAGTTATTATGACTTCTTTCTAATAAATGTTCACTTTATGTGTATTAAATCTATTGTTGAAAGAAAATGATTTTGATATTTTAAAAATGATTAATTGAGTTGAAATGGGTTAGTCAAGGTTGAATTGATTTTGGTTGGAATATGGTGGTCTAAGTTGGAAGAAAGAGAGTATAAAGTGAGTATAAGATGTTCATGATTCTAAAGGAGTTATTGTATGTGATTATATCCATTTTTCTTTGCTTTGGGAGATATTATGAATTTATTTCCTTTGGATAGAAAGAAGTAGAACAAGTATTTAGTATACTTTAAATATTGAGAGTTACTATGATCTTTCCTCCTATTTAATGTTCATGAATGATTTGGTATGGTTATTGTTATTATAATGGTTATTGGATGCTTAGGAAACCTTCTTTGAGTGGATGAATGGGTTAGGGAAATAAGTATAATGTTGTTGTCCATGGAAAATAGTAAAGAGTAAGAAAGTAACATTTAAATCGAATAAAGAATGTTAAGATGGAATTGTGATAAGGAAATGTGAGAATTTACTAAGTAAATGAAAATGGGTGGGATAATCTTAGTTGTTTGGGAAAAGGTATAAAAGAATTAGGAGTAAATGGTTATTATTGGTTATGAATTGTTGGTTTAAGTGTTTGGTTCACCTGCAGAATAGTGAATTGGAGGCTTGGGCGGTCGCCCATGTGGGGCTGAGCGGCCGCCCATCTGTCCAGCAAGTAGTTCTCTGTTTTCCACCCCTTGGGCGGTCGCCCATCCCTACCTGTGCGGCCGCCCACCTCGGCAGTAACATACATCCTTTTGAAACTCACTTGGGCGGTCGCCCAGTGGTGCGGCGGTCGCCCAAGACCCTGAACCTCATTTTAAAAGGCGAACTGAATTAGTTTAGTAAGCTTGATTTATCACTTATAAATTGTGACTCCCACTTGGTAAATTGAGCTTGAACCTTCATAGAGACCTGGTGATATAGAATATTGTCCGGGAAATGATTGATAAGCTTGAATTGTAACTTCACCAAAGTGGTTCAAACTTGGGAAGTAGGACTTGCACTTTTATTAAGATTTCTCGAGGTTGAGTATTGACTTCGTAAGAATGGTTTATGGTTAGGGTGGCCTTACTTGCTCCCATACCTTGGTGATTAGTTAATCGATTAAGGTGTAGAGACTATAATCACACTTATTGTGTTAGTTAGGAATGTATATGTGTTACATCAATATATTGTGTCCCAAGTGTGGATTATTTGACACGTTGTTATGTTATTCCAATGTGTGGATATGCTTGCTATGTGGTTGCATGGTTATCCCATTTATGGATTTATTTGTTATCATTCATATTTATTGATGATACTATGCATAGTGTATTAAGTGGTTGTTGCACTATGGTATTGATTAGCATGAGTATACATTACCATGTTGTTATATTATGATGAATAGTGTATTAAATGATTGTTGCACTACGGTATTGATTAGCATGAGTATACATTACCATGTTGATATATGATTATCCCTTTTTGTGGATTTATTTCAAGTATCTATTATGTGCTTGAACGTGTTGATCTTCGGGGTATAATGGAATTCAATCAATTATTGATTTGTTCTATAAGTGATTGAAGGTTCATTATACTGTGACCGATTCCCCTCTGTGGCCAGAGTGGGTGTGCTATCGACTGTATTGACCCAAAAGCTTTGCTGCACCGTTGCGATTGGTGATTAGGGGAATGCTTCGTATTAAGCCTAAAGCTTTACAAAGAGCGATATTATTGTTGGATACTCGATATAGGTATCTTTTCTTATATGGATCTCACGGAGTATGAGTCCTATAAGAGGTGAATGTCTTGGAGCGGTTCACGAAAGAGAGGAGTTTCACTCCCACGTTGTACGACTTATTGTTCAGACGAAAAAGGTAAAATGAGGTAACGTAAGGTGTTTACCGCTTTCATAATGTGTTATGTGCTACCATGCTATATGTGTTGCATCTTGTTTGGCATATTGCTGCATTCATAATAGCTTATTGAGATTTATTCTCACCCCTTCCCTTTTACTGCTTTAGATTGTGCTGAGACAGGTGACCTGAACCAGTGAGGTCGGGGAAGAGTTTGGACTCTTGCTTTTGGGACTTTTCCGGATAGGTATATGAGTGGGTTATCGGAAGTCATATTTAAGTATTACTCTTTTATAAGCTGTAAGGAAAACTCTTTTGTCAAACAATGTTAATTAGGATTTTCAATGTAATTAATCAAGTACGGTTATTAAAGTATTTGTTTAAATTCCTCCAAGTGGAGATATTATTATTTGATTTTGTTTATGGAAAATTTAGAATTGGTTTTCTTGTAAAGGCAAATAAAAGTTTTTAAAATATAAGATGGGTTTTCTTAGTTTGAGCTCCTCAAGCTCGGGACACGCGTTAGATCTCGGGTTGGGGTGCTCACACCGTGATCTCCTAAAATCGCTGAGTCAAGACCGCGGGCAGCTACACCGTCAGCAAGGTGACCGTGGCTGTCATGACCGTGACATCAATGACCGCGTCAAACATATTAACCGCGGTCTCCTTTCAGACTCCCGTTTATTTCACCACACTCCCGATTAAAGTCAAAGCTAGTCAGACGAAAGAACACTGACAAATAAGCCGGATTGTACTCATCGCATTAAATGGTGGCTTAGACGCCCACTATGCATATAAGGCGCGGCGTCAACTAGCGTATGTTCCTCTGTATTTGTCTAATCAACGAAATCTCTCTGCAGTAAAGCTTGCTTTATTGTACGAGTCAATCGAGCGCGGACGCATGTCCTAAGTCAAACACAAAGATATTCTGCAGGGCTGACATCATCAAGCAGCTATTAGAATAATGAGGGTTAGAGACGAAGCCAATCATACATGGAGAGAGAGAGAGAGAATTGATATGAATGACTCAATTGATATTGATGCTAGAGATACATATTTATAGGAATACAATGAGGAGGTAAGGTAATCTCCTACAAGGAGAAGGATTCTAATCTAATACAAGGAGAAGGATTCTAATCTAATACAAAAATTGTGTTTCCTAATCTAATACAAGGATTGTATTTCCTAATCTAAAATATAACAATATATACTTTGAATATAATATAATATAATGATATTATATTATATTCTTAATATGCCCCCGCAAGATGGACGATCTTTGGATAAGTCCAATCTTGGAGAGTGATGAGATGAACCGAGTTTGATGACGCAGTTGAAGATGAATGTGTTCCCGGACATGTACGTTGTTTTTTATGTGATGTGGTTCCTCGCATTCGAGTTGTTGGTGCATGACTACGTCGGAGACGGTGGGGTTGTGGAGAGGGGTTTCGGGTTTACCGAGGGGGTTTTGAAGTAGGGGGAATTGGTTTCGGCTAGGCCGAGGGGGTTTTGAAGTATGGGTTATGCACTTGGAGTCACCTTGTACAAGTAGGGGTTTTACCCCTCACGTGTGAGACGAGCACGTGGAGTCACCTTGTACAAGTAGGGGTTTCACCCTTCACGTGTAGGTCAAAGGGTTTTTAAGCCGAGGGGATTGTATAACAAAAAAAATTTGGGTTTCGGTCAAAAGGGGGTTTTGAGCCGAGGGGGTTGAATAATAAAATTTGAGTTTCGGTCAAAAGGGTTTTTGAGCCGATGAGATTGAATTACAAAAAAAAATTGGGGTTTCGGTCAAAAGGGGTTTTGATCTGAGGGGGTTGAATAACAAAAAAAAAATTTGGGTTTCGGTTTTGAGGGGGTTGAATTTTTTTATTATTATTTTTTTTTTTTGGGGTTTCACCTTGTACAAGTAGGGGTTTTGCCCCTCACGTGTGAGACGAGCACGTTGAGTCACCTTGTACAAGTAGGGGTTTCACCCCTCACGTGTGAGAAGAAATTAGGAGGGTTTTTGATTTTTTGGTGGCGGAAGCAAGGTGGCGGAGAAGTTCTTATATGGATCTTAATGCTTTGATACCATATTAGAATAAAGAGAGTTAGACGGAGCTAATCATACATGGAGAGAGAGAGAGAGAGAGAATTGATATGAATGACTCAATTGATATTGATGCTAGAGATACATATTTATAGGAATACAATGAGGAGGTAAGGTAATCTCCTACAAGGAGAAGGATTCTAATCTAATACAAGGAGAAGGATTCTAATCTAATACAAAGATTGTGTTTCCTAATCTAATACAAGGATTTTGTTTCCTAATCTAATATATAACAATATATACTTTGAATATAATATAATATAATGATATTATATTATATTCTTAATAGCAGCTCCCTCTTACTATAAATATCAACATTTGTCCTCATGAACAAAGTAAGTGCCAAATCAATATTTGTAAGTCAAATTGTCTAAATCTTAAACACACAACTCACTAAGACATTCAAAGTTTTATTATCAGTTATAAACTCTCAGAAATCTTACTCTCACACTCGAGGGTATGAGCTATTAAACTTTGACTTGATGTATAACGGTGTTTGCTATCTTTATTTGTGTTTTAGGTACAAACTGATTTACAAGCCTGATAACCTTATAAAAATGTGACATCCGAAAGTTGTAATCATAAATATGCAATTGATTTCGTCATATGAATTGGAAAAGTCCAAGATCTCATTTTCACGTTAATTTTATATTGTCCACTTGAACATGTTTAGGAAGTCTGCAAAATCTTTTGTCAATGGGCTGCTTGCTAGTTGTAATAAAAGTGAATGACAATGACATTTGGCACCGCTCTTGCGGAAATAAATGGTGGCTTAGGCGCCCACTATGCATATAAGGTGCGACGCCAACTAGCGTATGTTTCCTCTGTATTTGTCTAATCAACGACATCTCTCTGCAGTAAATTTTGCTTTGTTGTAGAGTCCATCAGGCGCGGATCCATTTTCTAGGTCAAAGACAAAGATATCCTGCAGGGCTGACATCATCAAACAGCTCCCTCTTACTATAAATATCAACATTTGTCCCCATGAACAAAGTAAGTGTCAAATCAATATTTGTAAGCCAAATTGTCTAAACCCTAAATATACAACTCATTATTCAAAGTCTTATTATCAGTTATAAACTCTCAAAAATCTTACTCTTTTATCCAAGATCTGAACTATTAAATTTCGATTTGGTGTATAACGATGTTTGTCATTTTTATTGTATTCTACGTACAAATCGATTTGATAACCTTATAAAAATGTGACATCCGAAAGTCGTAATCATAAAAGCAATTGATTTCGTCATATGAATTGGAAAAGTCCAAGATCTCATTTTCACGTTAATTTTATATTGTCCACTTGAACATGTATGTTTAGCTCTGTTCTAAAAGACCCCGCCTAAGGGCGCCTAGGCCCCGCCTAGGCGCTAGGCCCCTCTCCAACGCCTAGTTCTAAGTCCCGCCTAGGTCCTGACTAATCCCGACTAATCCCGATTAGTCCCCGACTAGTCCCCGCCTAGGCGCTAGGCCCGGCTCCGCCGCCTAGCATCCGCCTAGCGCTTTTTAGAACCTTGATGTTTAGTAAGTCTGCAATATCTTTTGTCAATGGGCTGCTATGCTAGTTGTAATAAAAGTGAGTGACAATGACATTTGGCACCGCTCTCGCGGAAATAATGCGTTTTGCTAGTTAAATAGAAGCAAACATACGTTCCCTTATTATATCCCTTATTATAGACGGAAAATTCACCAATAATCTGATGGGTTAATTGCAGTTTGGTTACTCATGTTTTATCACTTTTTGCAATATGGTTTCCAACAGTGTAAAAATTGCAATCTCATTCCCAACATTGTCAATTTGTTGCAATTCAATGTAAATTCAGTTAAAAACTAACTTTCGTTAACAATTAATGACATATGGCTAACACATGAATAAATGAGGGGCAAGATGGACATTTTGCATGGGCATAATTGCAGTTTGGTTACCTATGTTTTGTCAATATTTGCAATTTGGTTATTATTATTATTATTATTATGATTATTATTATTATTATTATTATGATTATTATTATTATTATTATTATTATTATTATTATTATTATTATTATTATTATTATTATTATTATTATTATTATTATTATTATTATAATTACGATTACGATTACGATTACGATTACGATTACGATTACGATTGTTGTTGTTGTTATTAAAATACAATAATACTCTCTTTGCCCCAAAAATGAATATCCATACTCTCTTTGCCCCAAAAATGAATATCCAAATATTTTCAATTTTATTATTAATCAAGAGCAAAATTATTATTTTTTTTAAAAATTCATTTTCAGACGGAAGTCATAAAATGTTTTTTTAAAATAAGCAACAACATTCACATTACAGCAAAATTAATTTTATTTTTTTTTTATTTTTTTTACCTTTTCCATTGATCAATCAGCCTACTGTGGACCCCAAGTTGTTTATTGAAAATGATAATAATAATAATAATAATAATAATAATAATAATAATAATAATAATAATAATAATAATAATAATAATAACAACTCTATTTGCCCTCTTCATGTCAATAAACAACTTGGGGTCCACAGTAGGCTCATTGATCAATGGAAAAGGTAAAATAATAATAATAATAATAATAATAATAATAATAATAATAATAATAATAATAATAATAATAATAATAATAATAATAATAATAATAATAATAATAATAATAATAATAATAATAATAAAAATAATAATAATAATAATAATAATAATAATAATAATAATAATTTTGCTGTAATGTGAATGTTGTTGCTTATTTTTAAAAAACATTTTATGACTTCCGCCTGAAAATGAATTTAAAAAAAAAATTGCTCTTGAGTAATAATAAATTTGAAAATATTTGGATATTCATTTTGGGGCAAAGAGAGTATTATTGTATTTTAATAATAATAATAATAATAATAATAATAATAATAATAATAATAATAATAATAATAATAATAATAATAATAATAATAATAATAATAATAATCAAAATAACAATAACAACAATAATAATAATAATAATAATAATAATAATAATAATAATAATAATAATAATAATAATAATAATAATCATAATAATAATAACAATAATAATAATAATAATAATAATAATAATAATAATAATAATAACAATAATAATAATCTTAATCATAATCATAATCATAATCATAATAATAATAATAATAATAATCATAATAATAATGATAATAATAATAATAATAATAATAATAATAATAATAACCAAATTGCAAATATTGACAAAACATAGGTAACCAAACTGCAATTATGCCCATGCAAAATGTCCATCTTGCCCCTCATTTATTTATGTGTTAGCCATATGTCATTAATTGTTAACGAAAGTTAGTTTTTAACTGAATTTACATTGAATTGCAACAAATTGACAATGATGGGAATGAGGTTGCAACTTTTACACTGTTGGAAACCATATTGCAAAAAGTGATAAAACATGGGTAACCAAACTGCAATTAACCCTAATCTGATTAAAATACTCCCTTTGTCCCACACTAATTGATACTTCCTTTGAATCACGTAATTGTGGATTTACTTTTTAGGTGTGAGAATTTAGAAAAAGTAGGAGAGAGAAATAGGTGGAGGAGGTGTTTGTGAGTATGAAAAATTAAATAGGAGAGAGAATGAGTGGGAGGAATAGTTAGGAGAGAAAATGTTGTGAGTGTAAAAATGAAGTAGGAGAGAGAATGAGTGGGGGGAATAGTGAATACTCCCTCCGTCTCAGGATTTTCGTCACTTTTTACCCAAAATGGCGTCCCGTTTGAAGCGTCACCTTTCCTAAAAAGAAAATGTTTTATTAATATTCTATTATCCCACTAACTATTTCCTCCACTAATTCTCTCTCCTCTTTTCAAATTACACTCACAACACTTTTTAAATTCACTATTTCCTCCAACTATTCTCTCTCCTATTTTCAAATTACACTCACAACATTTTTTCTTTCCACTTTTTTCCTTAATTTGCGTGCCACCCCTAAAAGGGTGACACTTTTCCTGGGACTGAGGGAGTATTGTTTCCATTTTTGGCAGTCCACACTGATGTGGGACGGACCAAAATGAAAATAAATCCACACTTACGTGGGACGGAGGGAGTACTTATTTTCTTTTTGATCCGTTTCATATCAATTAATACTGTCCAAAATGGAAGAGAATCTTTACTATTTTTCCCACTCATTTTCTCTCCTATTTTACTTTTACACTCACAACATTCTCTCTCCTAACTATTCCTTCCACTCATTCTCTCTCCTATTTAATTTTTCATACTCACAACATTTTCTTCCACTTTTTCTCTCTTACTTTTTCTTAATACGTGTGCCCAAAATTTTGATATTAGTTGGTGTGGGCGGAGGGAGTATATGAGACATAACCTAAGGCCTCTTGGTCTTGTGGTATGCTAACCGGTCTTCTCTTCGGAAGGTCATAGGTTCGATTCCCCATGGAAATCTTTGGGAAAATATTTATATCATGAATTTCAGGAGCCTTTAAAGTCCCCCAGAACAGCAGCATTGTTGATGGTCCAGAATTAGTCCGACAAATTCTTTTCGATTCCAGGTGAAACTGAGACATAATTAGATGGATGTTTGACTTGAATTACTTTTCATTGTCAAGTCATTTACACTCGTATTGTACAGCAAGTTATAATTATAGTTAAGAAGAAAAATAGTAGACTCCAAATTAAACAAAAAATTGTAGTTTTTTGTAATATTAAAATAGCTTTTATAATATTCAAGTTGTGTAATTTTTTATTTATTTTTTATAATATCCATCTTTCAAAATTAATTTTTAATAAATGTCAATTTTTTTAATTAAAATTAATATTTTCAAATCAACCATTAAATTTAAAATTTGAGACTGAGAGAGAGAGAGAGAGAGGGAAGGGAGTATAACTTTTGCGTTCTTATGATTTCAACTCAAGTGAATCATATAAAATCAAGATTCAAAGATTCGCACGCCAATCAGCAACTTGAAACAGTAATTGACAGTTGTTAAATGAAAAATAAAACGAGTTGCACATACTTCCTCCGTCCCGTTTTGTTAGAAGCTTCATCATTTTGAGATTGACATAAAAATTAAGAAAAATATCGAGTGAAAAATGAATTGTGAGAGAGAAGAAGTGAGTGGGTATGACAAGTTAGACACACAATTTAATTTTGTGAGAGAAAAAAGTTGATAAATATGACAAGTGAAGTATACAATTTTAAGTATGTGAGAGAGAAGAAGTGTATAACAAGTGATACCTACAACTCGCATCGATCGTAATAAAAAAGTTGCAATTGTTCTAACTATACAATAAAGTTTCGCAGATTTAGATTTTGGAATGTTGGGTAGATGTTTATTCGTCAGCTCGAATTCTCTAATAGATTGAGTGTTTAACACAAAATATCATTTAAGATGGAATTTTTTAAATGTCGAATTGAATTGAAGCAGTGTCCAAATTTTATATACTTGGAGTAGAATCCGTATGTCTCAAAATTTCAATCGAAAATGTTATTGTTGTAAATTAAGAAATGAATATATTATTAATATTTGGAGTGAGTCTCTAACATATACTCCCTCCGTCTCATAAAACCTTACCCACTTTGTCATTTAGAGTGTCCCACTTATAAGTCATACTTCCTAAAAAAAAATTTGTTTAATACTTCTTTATTCATGTGATCCACTTGTTATACTTACAACAACTATCCACTTACTATTATTTACCCTACTTTTTCTCTCCTATTCACTCACAACTTGTTAGAGATAGGGGTGGAAATGGTTCGGTTTAGCTCGGTTTAGGCAATTTTAGAAGTCAAACCGCTAGCATCGATTTGGAAAAATTTCAAACCGAGCTAAACCATAAAAAAATTCAAACCGAGCTAAACCAAACCACTATGGTTCGGTTTGGCTCGGTCTAAACCGCGGTTTGTAACCCAACTTTAAGCAAAGAAGAAGAAGAATTAAAGCTTGTGTTCAAAACTTAGCATTTTAACTCATAGTGCTATTTTCCGCATTTTGTAACCCAACTTTAAACTATCATAACTTTCAAACTATAATTCATAATGCTATTATTTCAAATTCATTTAATAGATATATGAATCGGCTTTCTAAAGTGGGATTTTTAGATTAAAAACACCGAAATTTGAGCAAGATATGACCATTTTCTCAATACCGGTCTAAAACAGAATGAAGCGTAACGGGTTACCGTGAAAATGGCCAACTCAACGCACACTAGACTAACCTGTAAACCGTGGAGCGACGGTCCGAGGGTCAACTTAGAAAATTTCAAAGTAGACAATATGACTGGTCTATATTGCTCAAGAATCGGCTCCACATTTGCCACTAATAAGCTCGAGATCTGCCTAAAACATCCAATTCGTAATCAAATAATCAGTAGATGACATGATTTCTACATTGCACCAAACAAAATGAGTGATACTGAACCAACAAATTCCATCATACATAATAATGGTAATCTAATCACATAAACATAGATAAACAGACAAATAAAGCGACTCACACTTCATAGCAAAAATATATATATATATAGAAAAAATGTAACATTAAAGATAGAAATTAAAGCAGAAACATAAATTTAGACATGACTAACCTCATTAACATAGGGCCAGATTTTCATAAGATGTGTGTTAAGCCAAGTCAACTGAAAAATAAAAAATAAACAAAGACACACATCAGTCCCCATTTATAATCCACAACATAGCAATATATACATACGCACAGGGAAAGAGATAGATAGAAAGAGATAACTAAACTTCTGTCGCTGAGAGCCCCGTCGTCGATTAATCGTTGAGACTGAGAGAAACCAGAGAAAACGGCAAGAGAGTCACGGCGACGAAATGGAGATTTGAGAGAAACGGGAAAAGAGAGAAATGATTTGGGAATATAATATCAAAGAGAGGCGCCGGACATTAAGGTGTTTATATAGGGTTTTTTAAAATCAATGGCTGAGATCAACTAGGTTTTTAAAGGGACGGTCAGGATCGCGGTTTGACGGTTCGGCTCATGGCTCGGTTTGACGGTTCGGCTTAGTGGTTCGGCTTCACGGTTTCAAACCGCGGTCTGGAGTGCCAAACCTCAAGCTGAGTTGAATCACATGGTTTATTAATTTCTCAAACCGAGCTAAACCACTTATGTCTATAAACCGAACCAAATCACACGGTTTGGCTCGGTTCGACTTCAAACCGCGGTTTGAGCCGAACCGCTTCCACCCCTAGTTAGAGATATTATCCCACATTGGGAATTAACAAACCTTGCCTATAATATATAAAGATCCTGGGTCACTCCCCTTATCACCAATTGGTTTTAAGGTGGAACCTCAGACTTTAACATGGTATCGGAGGTTCTTACGTGCGCAGGCCCAACGGCCCACGATGTTACTCCGCGCCACCCGGTTAATAAGTCCACGTTGTAAGCTTTGGCAAAGCCCGCTATACGTGAGGGGGTGTGTTAGAGATATTATCCCACATTTTTGCCCGCTATACGTGAGGGGGTGTGTTAGAGATATTATCCCACATTGGGAATTAACAAACCTTGCCTATAATATATAAAGATCCTGGGTCACTTCCCTTATCACCAATTGATTTTAAGGTGGAACCTCAGACTTTAACACCTATTTTAATAATATTATTTTTTATTTTTTATGCAAAACAGTAAATGGATAATTTTTTATGCAACGGAGGGAGTATATAAAATGTCATTTCTTTTCTTATCCTAAATGCAATGATTTTGTCGTATGAATTGGAAAAGTCCAAGATCTCATTTTCACGTTAATTTTATATTGTCCACGTGAACGTGTCTAGGAAGTCTGCAAAATCTTAACCTTTAGTTTGATAAATTATCTAGCACCGGTAGCTAGTTGTAATAAAAGTGAATGAAATGACTGTTAATAATGTAGTAACTTCCAAAATGTTAGGAGGGATAAAGACATTTTGTTAGAGATATTATTTCATATTGAGAATTGACAAATCAACTTTATTTATAATATATACTTCCTCTGTCTCATAAAACATTACACATTTACTGTTGAGAACGGAAAATAAGAAATAATGTTATTAAAGTAGGTGTTGTGAGTGGGAGGAGAGAGAATGAGTGGAGAAAATAGTAAATTTGAAAAGTGTTGTGAGTATGACAAGTGGGTCTCATGAATAAAGAAGTATTAAAAAATTTCCTTTTTAGAAAAGTGGGACTTTAAAGTGGGACGCCCAAAATAGTAAAAGGGGTAATGTTTTATGGGACGAAGGGAGTAAAGATTTTGGGTCACTCCCCTTGACATCAATTGATTTTAAGGTGAAACCTTAAACTTTAAGATGGTATCAGAGCAGGTTCATTACATGTGCAGGCAACCTCAGATTTTAAGACATTTGGCACCGCTCTCGCGGGAATAATGCTTTTTTGCTAGTTAAATAGAAGCAAACACGTGCAAGGTTAACTTTGTGCATTCTCGGGTCGAATGGAAATGGAAGGAGTATATATTTCTGTCGTTCCATCTGAAAGTTTATAATTTTCATTTTAAATTCAAAATTCTAAAATAAAAAGTTTTTATTACTTCTTCGTCTGTGAGCTTCACATGTTATACTAATAACAATTATCCACTAACTATTTTCTACATCACTTTCTATCTAATACCCAACGATCTACGCTTACAACACGTCACCTTTTTAATCTTTCTTCAATTTTTGAACCAATTTCATTTTTGAATTTTCGAGTAGTTCAAAGGGAGTATATATTACTTCCTCCGTCTCATTTCAAGAGTTTTAGGGTAATATTTCACGCTTCTTAAGAATTTTTTTAAAAAATGAATAAAGAATTGCAAGTGGGTAGAAGATTAGAGGAGAGAGAATATAAAAGTTAAAACATTTATGATAAAATCTCTTTTTGATTGATTTTTTTGTAAATATGTTAACATTATAAGGGCTTAATGAATGATTTTTTTATAATTATATTTACATTATAAAAGTATAAATGTCTAAAATACTGTTTAAAATTTATTATTTATAAAATAAAACTCTTAATATGGAACGGACAAAAAAAAAAAGTACTCTTCTTGAAGTAGTGGGAAGTGGGACGGAGGCAGTAGTATTTACCAAAATTAGGACACCTAAGTTTGGTCAAAATTATGCCTTGTATTGGTAATGAAGACATGGAAAACTGAACAACTGTTTAATCACGTGTTTATAAAATTTCTCATACTCCTTCCGTTTCAACTTTCAATAAAAGCTTCAATATTTATTCAGAACGGCATTTCGTTAGAAGTTTCACCTTTTTTTTTTGACAAAATTTTTTTACTATTTCCTCCACTCATTCTCTCTCCTATATTATTTTAATACTCACAACATCATTATAATTTACTATTCCTTCCACTAATTCTCTCTCTCATTTTCAAATTACACTCACAACATTTTTTTTCCCTCCCATTTTCATAATTTGCGTGTCCATCCAAAATGGTGAAGCACTTATTGGGACCGAGGGAGTATATTGATTTGATTTTGCATCAAGTTGTATTGCACTAAGTTGGACTTCCCATAAATTTGTACGCCAAATATGTAAACACACTCATTTGACTAAGCATGACTACAACAGTAATTTGAGTAGTTAACAAGTGTGCTAAAAGCAAACGCGAATTCATGATTTTAGAACGGTGTGAATTTGATATTTAAAAAATATTGTAAACAAAATCGACACATTTCTCACCAACTAATATTGTTTGAAAAATGATATAATTTGGAACTGTTGCATCCACTTAATCCGTTGCTCCCAACTGTCGAAATTTGATTACATCTCTCCAGGGGCGGATATACAGTGGTGCCTAGTGTTGCCTAATCAACCCAATTTTTTTGCAAAACGACGCCGTTTTTACCTGTTTAAAAAAAATAATTAAAAAATACTATTGTAAAAAGGGCTTGCTGATATTTCAACGACGCTTGTGGCAACAAAAAAACATGAGACTTGCCGTGTGGTTTATAAGCTTGTGAAGCTTGCTTTGCTTTTGCCGATAGCAACGGCAAGTGTTGAGCGGGTCTTTTCAGCTATGAAGCATGTGAAAGGCGATTTGATTTGAAATCTAAGATGGGAGATGAATGGTTAAATACTGTTTGGTAACTTATGTAGAAAGGGAAGTATTCATGACCATTGAGGATGAGATTTTAACTTATTTTCAAAAGATGAATCCATGAAACGTTAAATGTAAATTGTGTTTATTTTATGTAATGTTGACGTATTGAAGCCTATTATATTTATGTATGTAAACATTTTGAATTTTAATTTCACGCCAATTTTTTTTTTTTTAGCAAAGAATAGCACCAAATGTTTTGGTGTAGATCCGCCACTACATCTCTCACTTCGCGAAATGGATGATTGAAATGACTTGGTCAATATATAATTTCATCAACGAACATTCAATTTATCTCGACTATTCATCTCGTAAACTAGAAAATGTGATTAAATCTCAATCGTTGGCAACATCGAAACAACAAATTTTATTAGAAACTGAAGTGCTCATACAAGATGAGACAAACATAGCAACTTATGAGGTCAAAAGATTGATCTCAATTTAGGACAAGTAATAAAGTCACCTTAAATTTGGAAAAAACTATAATATGGCTAAACTAGTTTAGGAGGAGGAGCAGTGGGGGTTTTAGGAGTGGCACTGTTCTTGAGAGTTTCAACCATCATTTGTTTGACAACCCTTCTCATGATTTTCCCAGAATGTGATTTAGGGATGTTTGAAACAAATTGAACAACTCTCACTTTCTTATATTTTGCAACATTTGATGCCACAAACTTCATTATTTCCTCTTCATTTTCTTTTGCATTCTTGTTCATCACCACACATGCACCTGGTATTTCCCCAGCTTCATCATCAGGTAGCCTGCCCAAAAAATAAATAAATATAAATTAATACTCCCTCCGTCCCATAAATAATAGAGACATTTACAAAAAACTACTTTAGAAAGATGGAAATTACAAAAAAAAAAAACACATGTTCGAAATTACAAAAAAAAAAAATTGTTTTTTGTTCAAACAACTAATAATTTCAGTTATCAGTTTTGGTCAAACAACTGATAATTTCAGTTATCAGTTGTAAGTGATAACTGAAATTATCAGTTGTTTGAAGCACAAATTACTCTTCAAACAACTGATAATTTCAGTTACCAGTTGTTTGACCAAAACTGATAAAAAACAAAAAAAACAAAAAAAAAAAGTTTTTTGTAAAAAAAGAAAAAAAAAAGTTTTTTGTAATTTCCCATCTTACATGTTTTTTTTTTAAATGTCATCTTTTTTAGTGAGTTTTTTTGTAATAAACCCTAAATAATAAGTGTTGCTCTTTCCTTTCTAACCGTTCTAGAATAAATGTTGTGTTTCTAAATAAGGTGATGTTCTTAGAATCTTAGTGCAATTTTTATCATGGTACAAGTAATTAATGTACAAACAAGTGAAGCACTTTCCTTATCATGTTTGACAAGTCACCTGCGACACTTATTATTATGAGAATGCGAAAATAATTAAGAAGATTTTCTCGAGAACGCCAATGGGAATAAAATCAGATAGAATTGTTACCCAGCAACAGCGGCGTCTTCGACCGAAGGATGGGACAAAAGTATGCCCTCTAGTTCAGCTGGAGCAACCTGTAAGTGCATCAAAATTAGACCATTTTCATTGTGTTTAAGGGCTCCTCTGGTACACAGTTTTATAAAAGGAGAGTTTTTAAAACGGAGCTTATTTCTGGACGCTATAATTTTGAGCGGTCAAAATGTCCCCAACTTTTTAAAATTCAGCCGTCTAAAACTCTTGACTAACACGCTTAATAAAAAAAAAAAACTGAGTTTTTTTATCTCCATTTTAACAAAAACGAAGACAGGTCCTAATTAACAACATTCATCTCAAACTAAATAAGTGAGAAAAAAAGAAAGGGGTCAAAGTTAATGTTACTTGAAATCCTTTGTACTTAATTAACTCTTTGATTCGCTCGACAAGAAATATATCTCCATCATCATCGATATAGCCAACATCTCCAGTATGAAGCCATCCATTTTCATCAATGGTTTGTGCAGTCTCGTACTCATTTTTGTAGTATCCTGTCATAAAAAATCGCGACAGAAATTAATAAAAAAAATAAAAAAAAAAATCATGTTATCGAGAGTTTAGTTAGTAATTACGTAAAGCTAATTACAGTACTACCTTGCATAACACATTGGCTTCTAACACAGATTTCCCCGTGAGTATTCTTTGGCAGAGATTTACCAGTGTCAGGATCTATGAATTTGACTTCCAGATTTGGGAGAATAAAGCCAACAGAGTGTTTTTTAGCAATGCCGTGACCCTTGCTTGGGTCTCCATGAGTAAGTGTTATGCAGCTGTGCTCTGTCATTCCATATGCCTATCCATCCATCATTCAATGAGTAATCTTAGTGTGGTGTTTAGTAAGCACAAGTTCTGGTTGTTCATTTGGCAGGTTTTTCATATAATATGCAACGTACTCGTTAGTGACAGAGATATGGCCCAACACACTTTTGTAATCCCTCCGTCCCGGAATATATGTCACAGTTGACAAGTCAACAATTTTAAGCAATTTTTAATGTTTCCTAGTTTCCCCTCAGTTTTACCGTACATTAAAAAGATGTTCACCTATTCCAGCGTCTCTATCCACTCACGCTACTTGCTTTGTGCTTCATCAAGTTTAAGCTTGCCTCCTTTGCAACATCGGGTGCACAAGTAAAACCTACCATTACTCATTTGTGTCAAGTTTCTCTCCTGTGCATCATAATATATGTCGAGCCCTTTCTTTTAAGGAGGTCAATTTAGGGAGATCACCACACTTTGTATACTATTTTTAGAAATGTGTCATTCATTTCGGGACAAACCAAAATGGAAAGTGCGCCTTTTATTCCGGGACAGAGGGAGCATCTGTTATCAAATAATGCAACACATTTCTTTTTTTTTTTCTACTAATTGTGTTAAAAAAACTAATGGATCTGCGGACATGGCACTGCCACATTAGCGCCATGTCAGCACTATGTCGACATTGACTTTGAATTTGATGGCACTGACTTGTCGTTGATGTGGCAGTGTCACATCAGCAACACCGTTAGTTTTTTGACGTCGTAATTAAAAAAAAGTATTTGCATTATTTGATAACAAATGCAAAAGTACGTTGGTCATATTACTAACAAGTAAGTTGCCTTATTTGTAATTTTAGTTTTAGTAGATTGCATAAGTCAATAACTATTCTGATTTTTTAAAGCTAAAGTATGTTCCGAAAATGTATAGCGTTTTGCAACGTTGTGCAAGTAAAACCTTATTTTTATGAAATACTATAATTCTAGATGCTTACCTCTTGAACCTGAACACCAGGGAACTTCTTCTCAAACTCATTAAGAAGATCAGGAGCCAGAGGAGCGGCTGCAGTCATGACAGACCGGAGCTTAATCTTGCCAAGATCAAACTCATTAACAATCGGATCTTTAACCAATCCCAAAATGATAGGCGGCACAATAGGCGCAAAATTGACTTCATGATCAATCAATGCATTCAAAAACGTACGAAGATCATACCTTTCCATAATGACTACTTTACCCTTGTTCCTAAGTGTGGCACAGCAGATTCCAGTTAGGCCATAGATGTGAAAGAATGGGATTAGGCCTAATGTAGTGACTTGACCGATGAGTTCGGGGCCCACACTGAAGAGGGTCGAGCAGAGGTTAGCTACTATGTTGCGATGTGTTAGCATTACGCCTTTGGAGAGTCCTGTGGTGCCAGAGGAGAAGGGGAGGGCACAAAGGTCATTTTGGTTGATTGGGTCGTTGATGCCATTTAAGCTTGCGTGCTCGGCTGCTTCTAGTAGTTCGTTCCATTTTATGGTTCCGTCTATGTGTTCTTTGCCAATTATGATGGCTGGGAACCCTAAATCTTGAACCTGTCAATTTTAGCAAAGTAGCAACAAGATTAAAGTTTAGTAGCTTGAATCTTGCTTGTGATTGATTCATTAATTTGTGTTTGAGCTGTGAAGCAGGGGCGGAGTCTCATAGGTTGAATCAAAGGGGGCAGTGCCCCCTTTGATTCGAAAAAAAAAGGAAAAAAAAATACTACTGTAAACTTTGTCAAAAGTTCTAATATCAGGGATTTTAGACCTTATTTTAGCTTTAGGCTTTTAGCACAGGACCCCCATAATGTTTGGGACGGCCCTATTGGGACGGAGGGAGTACTATAGTCTATTGTTGGTAAATCCGTGTCTAAGGCTCCGTTTGTTTCACCGTAAAATGTTTTCCGGAAAATGATTTCCGTAAAATAACTTGTTTTACAGAAATCATTTATTTTCCGTAAAACATTTTACGGTGAAACAAACGGAGCCTAAGTGACTTACTAATGTGAGGAAGATAATAAATACAGCATTTCTCTACTACATGCAAGTTATTTTGGTGTTCAATAATATTACATACCTTATTATGAGTCTGTACATCAGTGACAATTAGCTTGGCATCAGCAGCCTCAACTTGCTTCTTAATCTCCGATGAGAGTGCCAACGGATTCGAGCCGGATAACACTCCTCCGGCCGCCATTATGCCTAGAGCAACTATAGGGTACTCGGCCATATTTGGTAGCACAACCACCACCACATGCCCTTTCCTCAACCCTAGAGACCTCAATGCCTTGGCAAACCTCCTAACATCTCTTACAACTTGGCTGTAAGTGTACTCTTTTCCGGTGGCGGCCTCCACCACCGCCACCTTATCAGCGTACAATTCAGCATCTTGAAGCACAAACTCCGGCAATGTTATGTTATCCGGCACCGGAACCGGTGCGTACTTGCTTCGGAAAATATGTTCTTCTCCGTCTTCTGCCATTATTGGTTACTACGTGGAAGGAAATGGAAGGGTTGAGGTGTAATTTATAGGAACTGAGATTTTGGGTAAGTTTTAGGTATTCTTGATCATGATTTTTGTGTGCATTGGATCAGTGAGGTTTTAGGAGAGATGATTCTGAAAGGTGACATCTTGATGGGCTTTGGCAGGTGGGAGATTGTTGAGTCACACTTCCCTTCCCAATATTTGATTACAATGCTGCCATTGCATAGCCAATATGACCCATTCGATCCTTCCAGACTAAGAGTCTCATTTCATAAATGGCAAATTTTGAACAGTGTTTCAGACATTTATACTCTTATAATGTAAATATATTTACAAAAAAACCATTCATTATGCCGTTATAATGTTAACATATTTACAAAAAAACCAATCAAAAAGAGAGGGAAAGATTAAATGTTTTAACTTTTACATTCTTTCTCCTCTAATCTTCTACCCACTTGCTATTCTTTATTCATTTTTTAAAAAATTTCTTAAGAATCGTGAAATACTATCCTAGAACCCTTGAAGTGGAACGGAAGGAATACTTTCTAATGAAATTAATGAAGTCATCTTTACCAGCTATTTTATCATATCAGTCAAGCAACAATCATAAGTAGTTTTCAGCCTATTTGAACAATAAGTAGCGGACCCAGAACGTTTTTAAAATGTGTGCACAAATTACAAAAAATGCTTGTTTTTACTTGTTAAATTCAAATACACAACCGTTAAAAGCCTAAAACTTTACCCACTAAACTAGATGAACTATTTGATTAAATGGGTGCACGTGCACCCGTATAACTGATTGTAGGGATGCCACACCACTAATCATTATGTTGGAGGATACTTGACCATATTAGCATTGTTATTAAGGTTTGAGTGAATTTGAACTTTAAAGTGTTTCAATAATATATGCAAAGCCAAGTGCATGTTATAGCCTGTTGAGTCAACTTAGATCATTAGAATGGACAAGAAGTTAGATTGTGAAGAAAATACACCCTCAGTTACAATTAATGGAACATACTAAGAATTGACAACATAATTTAACGTACTTTTAAGTCTCATTACAAATAAGATAACATATTTGGATGACGTTATTTTTTATTAACGAAATTAACCAACTTGTTAAATAAAATAACAACTGTTAAAAAATTAACATTACGAACCCAAGTTCAAACAAAAAATAAATCCAACAAACAATCGGTCAACTCTTTTATTCCATCCCCCCATAACTTCCGGCCACCCACCTCCATTTTTTCCGGTCAACTCCATCTTCCTCAACAATTCCATTAGTTTACTTTTCTTCTTCTCCATCTCTCTAGAAATTAATGGATAATGTTTCAATTCAGTTTATTTTCATTTCCAATCTGAGCATGATACTCGTTTAAATTAATTGGGAGAAATGAAAAGGAAAACAATTGGGTTCGAATTATCAGGATAACTATTGAAATCCAAAATCATTTAAAAAGGCTAATGAATGTTAAATATATTTAACATATGTTAGTTTTATTCTTATTTTGTTGACATTTCTGTTATCTTTTTAACGTTGTTAGGGTACGTTCCATTATATGAAATAAGATGGTAAGTATGATACATTAATATGTCAAATCGTAGTATGTTCCATTAATTGTAAAAAATCCTATAGTACGTTACCCCAATTTGTCGTTTACCCGCTTTGCGCAAGTTAGAAAGTAGTTAATCGTTAAAACATATTTTTTTCTCAATTAGCATATCTCTACATTCATTTGGGATGCAAAATTTGAAGGAAAAAGAGAGGGAAAATATACAAATATGCCCACGTAATTAAATCAAGGATACAGATCTACCATTATACAAATTAATTGCCATATATATGCCCCCTATAATTAGGAAAAATGTGTGATATTTGGACACCATTAAATTTCCGTCCAAAACTTCAAGAAAATGCTGATTAGGCGTGTTAGTTGGCAAGTGAAAGTTTCTTAACCTTTCCCCCTAACTTTAGTTAAATGCTTAAGAGATTCCTAAATTATGGAACTATTTTTCTACTTATCCCTAAACTTTATTTGTTTTAACATTAAATTTTTTATTTATTCTTCAGCCAATAATAATTTAATTTTTAAAACAAAATACATTGATTATTATAATTTTATATTTACTTTGTTTATTTTTTTCCTTTTATACTTTCTAATTATTATTCTTCACTTTCTATATTATAATGTCTCAATTTTTTTCCTTTTTTTTCACAAATCAATTTGTTTATTTTTATTTAACTTTCTAATTTCTTTAAGCAACACCATCTACCCAAACCACCTACTAACACGGCCCCACCAACACCATCTACCACCAGCAATGCCCGCACCAACTCCAAAACAAACAACCATCCAACCAGCACCATCAATCAACAATCATCATCACCACATACTAAATTAGTCCAAAATTCATCTAAATGCAGGTTATTTCCTCACTGACAGCCTCTCTCCAATTCAACAGAGCACTCAATATAAACAATCAACAATCGTAACCGGTTCTGCTCTCGCCCAAGCATATTGCCATCTGTCACAATTGAACTCATTTTCTGTTTCGATTTTAGTAATTTGGTGTTGGGGAACTTGAAATTGGAGCTCCAGTAGTTTAGAACTTTTGATTTTTCTTTGGTGCTCCAAGATTTGGAAGAAAAACCACCACATCTAGAAGGAGTGGGGAAAGGGAAAGGGTGGAAGCGGGCGGGAGAAAGGGAAAGGGAGGCAGACAGAGGAGAGGTGGGCGATAGCAAACAGACTGAGAATCCATGGCCGGGGGGCGGAAGACCGAAAGGAGAATGGCGGCTGTGTGTGGGACGCCTTGCCCTTGGGCTTCATCTTCCCGGTCTTTCTGAAAGAGAAAGACAGAAAAGATAGGCTAGTCTCGGTGAATGCAGAAGCGCTCATTCACGACTAGAAGCGCTCATTCATAATGAAAATCATATTTTGCCCTTAAAAATGTTGTCATGCTGCACATCAGCAAGCTTATTTGACAATTTTTCTTCCACGTGTACTCATCAAATAGCCAAAAAAGCAGCTTAGTAGCATCTTCGGAGAGTTTTGGACGGAAATTTAACGGTGTCCAAATATCCACACATTTTTCTTAAGTACAAGGGTATATATATCAATTAACTTGTATAAGGGTAAATCTGAATCATTGACCTAAATACATGTGCATATTTCTATATTTTCCCGAAAAAGAGAAGGCAAAACCCGAAAGGAGACCTGTATGTGCACTTTTCCGGATCACTACCAACAAACATTCTTCTGATCGGCCCAAAGTAATAAAAGAGAGAAAAGAGAGAGAGAATTCCATCGCTAAATGTCACAGGATAAAAAACAAAATAATTTCCACTGGCATGAGACAATGACATAATTTAAGCTAAATTATAAGGTGGGAAGTTCAAATATAGAATGAAAAAATCACAGGATAAAAGTTGTATCTGACCAAGCGTTATTGTACCAAGCATCAACATTAAAGACAATGCAAATCCAGGTACAACTTTTATCCTGTGTAAAGCCAACACGGATCATCTAGACATCGTTTGGGTGAAAATTGTACACATATCAAGATCATTGCAAACATAAACAAAGATTGGATCACATACCTGTCATCATCAGGTTAAACACAATCTTCTGTGGATTTAGGCCATAAACAACAGCATCAATCCTTGAAGTCGCTCGGAGTTTGCACATACTTCTCATTTTCTATAATCAGGTAAAACTAGCTTCTACAGTAATGCAATCAACCACCAAGCATAACAAAAGTATGTATGCTTTGAAAATAACTTAAAAGACAACTTCCTTTAAAAAAAATGAAAACCCAAAAATGGACACATGGAAGTAGCTAGTATCACCATTACTCTAATCCAAACAGACCTGGAGTAGAGCAAGGGGATAGAACGCCCCTTACCAAACTTACTTTAGCCAAGTTCTTGTACTCCCTCCGTCCCGAAATGATCTCCCCACAATTTTGTTGTTAGTACAATGATACTTTGAGCAATAAATTTAGGTTAATATAATTATTCTAATGAAAATTTAAAACTTGTAATTGATACACCGTTATAAATACTACTAACTCCGCCCCAAAATCAATGCACAAAAAAAATTCAAATTTAGCATTTGATCAAAAGCAAATTTTAAAAAAAAACCCGGATATTTTGGGAAGGAGGAAGTATTAATAATAATTTGTAGATTATTTATTAGGATAATTATTAAACTAACCTAAAAAATTATTGCTGGAGAAATATAATTATAGATCAAGTAATTTCATGAATTATTGAAGCAATTTAGAAACTGAAAAGCACGAAGGAACACACCAATCGGTCGGAAGTTGAAGAATAGGCGAATCGCTCCGGGAAAGACATTCTCGTTTCGCCTGATTTTGTGTGAGATTGACGAGAGCGAAAACTAAGGAAAGAACCCTAACAATTTAAGCGGGAAATGGGGTCAGTTAAGCTATGGCTCCGTCTGGAGATAGTCATTTTGGCCCATGGCCCGTGGGCGGCCCGCACGGTACGTGGCCCGTGGCCCGTGACCCGTTATCCGCATTACCCGCTTCGTATATATGGGCCGGACTTGGACCAAGGAGGTCCGTAAGGACCTGTCTTTAGCCCACGGATCAGAAGATCCGTTTGATCCTAGCCCGTTTGGCTCATTACAATTAGGTCCGCACGAACTTATTTGTAAAAATTAATAAAAAATAAAAATAAATAAAGGGTAGTTTGTCTATCTTTTCTTTTATATATACTTTCATTTATTTAGTTTTTTTATCTTTTTTTATATACCTATTTGTAAAAAATATCAGTACTAAAAAATTTCTAAAATATTATTTCCTAGTCAATAAAAAATAAAAATAAATAAAGGATAGTCCGTCCATCTTTTCTTTTATATACTTTAAATTGTTTAATTTTTTCTATCTTTTTTTAGATACCTTTTCAAAAGAAATTCAGTAATAAAAAAATCTAAAATATTATTTCCTAGTCAATAAAAAAATTATAAAAAATAAAAATAAATAAAAGAAAGTCTGTCTCTCTTTTCTTTTATATACTTTAAATTGTTTAGTTTTTTTCTATTGTTTTTTATATACCTTTTGAAAAAAATATCAGTAATAAAAAAAAAGTCTAAAATATTATTTCCTAGTCAATAAAAAATAAAAATAAATAAAGGGTAGTCCGTCCCTCTTTTATTTTATATATTTTCATTTGTTTAGTTTTTTTTTTATCATTTTTTATATACCTATTTGTAAAAAATATCAGTAATAAAAAAAGTCTAAAATATTATTTTCTAGTCAGTAAAAATTTTAAAAATAAAATAAAAATAAAGGGTAGTCCGTCCCTCTTTTCTTTTATATACTTTCATTTGTTTAGTTTTTTTCTATCTTTTTTTATATATAAAACAACTAATTTTCTTATGTATAAGTGAATTTATATTTAAAAAAATGGTTTATTAAATACTAAATTACTTTTTATTTTTTTCATATTTTTTTTATTTAAAAAAAAAATGTTTGGATCTTCAGATCCGGGCCAAACGGACGGGCTTGGACGTGAATAATGGGACGGAACGGGCCGGGTTTAGGCCTGTTTCATCTGACAGGCTTCAACCCGTCCTGCCCGCGTGTTGGTCTGCATGAATCGGGCCGAGACGAGCCAACCCGTTTGACCATCGCCACCGGCTCCATCCCGAAACTATTCGAGAATGTGCTGCATTGCATTGTGAAAGTACAATGCCACAAAGCATGTTGATACTTTTGGTAACTAGTACTCCATGCATTAAAATGTGGGCAAATGTGTATTATATTATATGCCACATAATTTCGCAATAATTAGTGGATTAAAAAAATGTGCTTTTTAAAGTTTAAAATGAAATGAATACTTAAATAATTTTCAAATACTACAAAGAATTTGTTTTTATTAATCGGCATAATTACTTTACCAAAATGTTGAGGTGGCAAATAAAATGTTAAAATTCTAACAGTATTAATGTAAAAACTAACTCTGTGTTATCTCCATCATCACTCTCAAATCTCTCCATCAAACCTCTAGTTGAGATATTGTGAATGTATCACAACAGCTTCACATTATATTTGACAGATATTATAAGGAAAAGAAAATATTTAATTAACTAAGTTGGTATTGAGCCAACTTAGAAAAGTTGTCTTAGTTAAAAGTATTTACTATTATAATAAGTAGAGATTTGTTAAAATTCTAATAAAATTAGGATTCATATGCTTTGTGTTTAAATATGAGTCCTGTAGATTATGTAAACTTGGAGACATAAATAATGCTCCCTCCGTCTCTAAAAGATTGTCCTGTTGTACATTTTGTAATTATTAAGAAAGAGCTTCACCTTCTTGTACCTTAGTAGATTTGCACTAACATTCATGCCTAAGTTTTAAAATGGGACATACTTTTTGGGATAAGTTAAAATGGCAAATGGGACAATCTTTCAGGGACGGAGGGAGTACATATTATATTTTGGGCTCTCCTTATTTTAACATTGTATGAAAAAACGATAATCGAGTGTCGTCCACTATAAAAACGATGATTGAGTGTCATTCGCTATAAAAACGATGATTGAGTGTCGTTTACTATAAAAACGATGATCAAGTGTCGTTCACTGTAAAAATGATGATCGAGTGTCGTTCACTATAAAAACAGTGATCGAGTGTCGTTCACTATAAAATGATGATCGAGTGTTGCTCACTATAAAAACGATGATCGAGTATCGCTCACTATAAAAACGATGATCGAGTATCGTTCACTATAAAACGATGATCGAGTGTCGCTCGCTATAAAAACGACGATCGAGTGTCGCTCGCTATAAAAACGACGATCGAGTGTCGTTCACTATAAAAACGATGATCGAGTGTCGTTTACTATAAAAATGATGATTAAGTGTCGTTCACTATAAAAACGGAGATTGAAGAAAAAAAGACATGTACACGGAATTGAAGAAAGAATACTTGATGCGAATAACTTTTCAGATATTGGAACAACATCTGTTAAAAGATCAAATTTTTGTTGTTGAAAAAAAAACGAACCTGAGGTTGCTTGAACTGCAACACGAAAAAGGAAGAACTTGACACAGATGCTGCATGTCAAAGTGAAAAAAAAAAAAAAACGTTTTAATTTTTTTTTTGGCAAGTTGGGTATCTATGATGTAGATCCTCCAACTTGAGGGGAGAGTTGAGATATTGTGAAGATATCACAATATCTTCACATTACATTTGAGAGATATTCTCAAGAAAATTAAATATTTAATTAACTAAGTTGATATTGAGTCAACTTAGTAAAGTTACCTTAGCTAAAAGCTAAAAGTATTTCCAATTAAAAGTATTTACTATTAAAAATAATAAATATTATATTTTTGACTCTCTTTATTTTAACACATCTCAAACCCGATAATTACCCATTACCATTCCATCACCACAATTATAAACACTGACATTCCATCATTACGATTATAATCACCACAATTTCACCACCACCATTATAATTGAGTGAAAATATTGGGTGTAGAGAAATATCTGGGGAAGAGGGGATGGTGATGGAGGGTGGAGAAGATGGAAGGGTGTCGAGGCAACGGGTCAAGGGACATAGGAGAGGACGAAGCCGGTGGGGAGGGTAAGGATGACGCGAGGTTGGGGTGGGGAAGAGTTGTGGAGGATGGGGGAGTATGAGTGGGAGCGGTGGCGAAAGATGGAGGGGCAAGGCTGGGCAAAGGTGGGGTTAGAAAAGAGCGTGGAAGAAGGGAGGGGAGAGGAGAGGCGAGGTGATGGAGGTTCGATATGATCTTTAAGAAAACACTAATTTTAGAAAAGTGAACTTTAACACTCATTTGAAAAATAAGTGAAATTATAAATGGAACAGATGAAATATATATTAAACGAAGATTAGATGATAATATTCCATCTGTTTCGAAATAATTTTTCTATTTTTTTTTTTTGGTATTACAATTAATAACTTTGAAAATAATTTCAGGCTAAAATAATATATTAATGAAAATATAAACTTGTTACTGATACAGCATTATAAATATTATCAATGATAATTTTTAAATATTTATTAGAATAATTAAATTAAATTAAAATTATTGATAAAAAAATTATTCAAATAAAATTCGTTTAAATTAAAAACAAAAACTGTAATAACAGAGGAGTATGAAATTGTGTATGAAAAAGAGAAATTGCTAATTATGATTATCATCATATTTTAACCCACTCCCTTACCGACACAAATTTTATCATTGGCCCACCCCACCTGCACAAACTTTCCCTCTTGGCTTTAACAATCAATGTTTTTCACTTTACCCCCCTTTTCTTCATCTCTTTTACAGACCCCAACCTCCTCTTTTAACTTTAAAGGGACTACATTTGCTTTGAATCATACAAAGTTGGCGTACGATTGATAGTGTATGAGCGGGGCGGATCAAAGGATTTTGAAACTGCGTGGGCTTGATATTTAAAAAATATTGTAAATAATAATAACAGTGAAAAATAACTTCATATATAAAAAAAAGTTACATATAGTCGATTACGTGGGTATGACAGTATAGAGTGGATTGTGAGGGGGAATTTTGACGATTGCGCGTACTGACTTAAAAAAATTATCAAAATTCTGAGGTCGGTTGGAGCCCACATCAATTGATCTTTGGATCCGCCCCTGTTTGAGTATTCCCTTGTTAAAAAATAAGTGTTACTCCGTCCGTCTCAAAATAATGAATGTTTATTTAGTATAGTTTTATTATTGTATAATTAATGTGTTAATACATAAAACACAAGTTAAAAAAATATTAGCAATATTTATTATTGTGAGGCGGATTGAGGGCGTATATAATTGTTGTCTCATAACATCCGGATAGTGATGAGGGCGGGTGGGGGTTGGGACAAAAGCAAGTTTTGGGAGAAACTAGTTTCTCCATAAATTATAAAAAGTTCATTTTTTTTCTACTTGCAAGTAGTTAGTGAATATTTAGGAACAGTTTATAAAACAGGACTTTCTATAACTTAAGGAGAAACTAGTTTCCCCCAAAATCTTGTGTTGGGACAATACTTAAGAGTTTTTGTACATTATTATTGGTAGCTATTAAATTACTTTAGAATGTCCAAATTTTATTTTAAAGAATATTATGAAAAAATGTGTGTTTTTTATGCCTTTTAATAATGATAAGGATCTATAAATATTCTTTTTATCCACTTACTAAATATTTAATTTTATGATAATAAAATGTGTTAGAGATATTATCGCACATCGGGAATTGACAAACCTTGTCTATAATATATAAAGATCCTGGGTCACTCTCCTTAGCACCAATTGATTTTAAGGTGGAACCTTAGACTTTAAGATGATATCAAAACAGGTCCATTACACGTGCAGGCCCAACGGTCCACGATGTTACTCCGCGTCACCCGATTGATAAGTCCACGTTGTAAGCTTTGGCAAAAAGTGCTACACGTGAGGGGGCGTGTTAAAGATATTATCGCACATCGGGAATTGACAAACTTTGCCTATAATATATAAAGATTCTAGGCCACTCCCCTAAGCACCAATTGATTTTAAGGTGGAACCTCAGACTTTAAGAAAATGTATACTCCCTCCGTCCCGCCCAAAACTTCACCTTTTACCTAAACGGGTGTCCCGTTAGAAGCTTCACCTTTTCTAAAATGGTAATAAATGTGGATCTCATTTGTCAATCCCACTCACTTTTTCCTCATATTTAAATTGTGGGCTTCACTTGTCATATTCACTAACTTTTCCACATCACATATTTAAATTGTGGGTCCCACTTGTCATACCTACTCACTTCTTTCCTCTCACAACCCATTTCCCACTTATTACTTTTCTTAATTCTTGTGCCACTCCAAAAATGGTAAAGCTTCTAGCGAGACGGAGGGAGTATAATTTTTTTCTAGGTAAAAAGACGTTTAAGGATAGTTTTTTTTTTTTTTTTACAGAAAAAAACATTCATTTTTTTTTTAATTTGAACATTCATTTGGGACAGAAATGTTGAATTTTGACCAAATGGACCACTGGATACAAGTTAAGCTGGTATGATGCCTAGTTAGATCAAAATACTGAGGGAGAGGAAAGCCATAGTAATGAGTGGCCTCATAATCATTTTAATGTCCGCTAGGCCCTCTTTAATCTTTACCAAGGAAGAACTATCATTCACAATCCATGAGTAGCAGTGTTTAGTGGATAGTGTGCACTTCCTTCGTCCCGTCCGTTTTACTTAATTTAATTTAAAGTTTTTAGTTGCTTTATTATATAAAATTAACAATGTGATTCACTTGTAATTCTCAAAATAAAAACTTCCTAAAAATTTAAACTTGCTTGAAATATAAATTTGCACATTATTAATTCATTGATTGGAATATTTTGAGTTATTTGTTTCATTATTATTTATTTTTTATTCGAATTTTGAAATATCTATAGTATAAATGGTAGAATGGGTGAACAGTTGAATGAATAGTTTCAATGGCGAAATTTCCCATTTTGCCCTCACTATTTTGTCTCTTTCCCATTTTGTCCTTAAAAAATTAATTAAAAAAAAAACAAAAACAAAAAAAAAACCCGTGTCATTGGACACGGGAATGTACTAGTATTTGAATAATTGATGTATGTGTTGGATGTTGATGTGTTCTAATTTGTACAAACTTAGCTTAATTGCTTTTTTGATAACATCGGTAATAGGTTGGATCGGTTCTTCCCGATAACTCCGAGAAATAAATTACCGTTTGGTAACTTTTGTAGAAATGGATGTATTCATGACCATTAGTGATGATGAGATTTTAACTTATTTTCAAAAGATGAATCCTAGGGAACGTCAAATGTAAATTATGTTTATTTTATGTAATGTTGACGTATTGAAGCCTACTAAATTTATGTATGTAGATCCGCCACTGTATACAATGTAAAATATTTTGAACGAATATAGAAACATTTTTGTACTCCCCCATTTCCGATAGATTGTTTCATCTTTTTTTTTAACTAGATTGAACTCTGATTTAATTTTCATGAAATTGTAATTATTTTTTGATTTTTGTTTTGATATCCCAGGTTTCAGATTCGCCGGATTAAGTCCTGAATCGCCAGTCACCGGCCCCTCAGTGCTGACAGAGGTAAATCGCGAGATATGCCCAAGATGGTCAAGATGGCAGCATCCTTTATACTCCTGGCCCCAAGGGAGCCTCCTTCATAGCACTTACATCACTCTTACATCACCAATAAATTGGCTGATCTAGCTGCTCCTGACCGGATTCGAACTCCCCACGCTGAGGTTGCAACTTTGCAAGCCCATGAATGCTCCTTCCTTTACCACTCGGATGTGCCCCGGGGCGAAATTGTAATTATTTTAATATTATTGATAGTAATTGCGGATAAAAAAATTAACATATTTGAATAAATAAATTTTATAATACTTTGAAAAAAATAAAGGGAGTGTTTCGTTTAAATTCCTTTGAAGCAAACATTGCTTGCCAAAGCTATTTTCATAATTTGACATTATTGCTAATTAGTTAGTAAGCTTACCTTTCACTTTATTTGCATTTAAAAAACATCCAAGTTGGTGCAACTATGGATAATAACAAACAACTTGCTTCAACATAAACATTTGAAAAAAAATTGGATTAAGAACAAGGTTTATGATGATGCCAAAATCGTCAAATCAGCCCAAATCCAAGCGTCGAATGCTCCGGCGATTGCAAGGCCTGAAAATAAGAGAAAACACGTAAACTAAGCCGGGGCGGATCCGGCTAAAGGCCCTCCGGCGTGAGAGTAAGTTCACGGTTGATATTAGAGAAATCAAATTGACAGAGTTTCTCCAATGTAAAAAGTAACGTCTTAGAATAATGAGCCGTAGGGCTTGTATTTATAAGAACGGATAGGTAGAATCCATGTTGGAATGAACTTGTAAATAGATAAGATATAATCTTGAGAGAATTATATACATTAAGGAGTCATTGTTTGACTTGAATTGCTATTAGTAAGCGTAATCTGATTGGGTTACAAGCTGCATAATCCTTGTTGAATAAGGATTGTAGCGCTAGCCGGAACGCCGGGGAAGACAAATGATTTTCCTCGGCCTTAGTCAAATTAGCCGAGGAAAATGACTTTGTTTCCTCGTCATTTGGTAAATGGCCGACATGAAAATATGCCGGGGAGAATACTTTTGTTTCCTCGGTAATTGGTGACATGACGAGCAAAGGACTTTTCTCTCCTCGGTAATTGGGACAGGCCGGCCCAAGAATGACAACATAAGGCCAAGGTAAATGTTCCTCGGCATACGAGGAAGATAATGCTCGGCCCTAACACTTGATGAATATATAATATCCATGGCCCAATATAGTTGGGCCCGAGGTTGGCAAGCCCATGTTCGTAGCTCGGTTTATACCGTTCAGTGGCCCCCAACTTTCTAGCTCGGCTTTGATGAATAGAAAGTTAGCTCGTCCTCGGCATATGGGATACGAACAGGTTTTACACGCGTCATTGGTAGGTATCTGACGGTTACTATTCTGGGGCCCCCCAGTCTTGTCACGCCTTGAACCCATCATTTCGCATTTAATTCTTGGGACTCGGACACGGATCTTTGCTTTACCCAGCGGGTTGACCGGATTGGAGGGTATAAAAACTAAAACCCCTATCATTTTATTCTTTACAAACCCCAAGCAATTTGAGAGCAAAGGCGAAAGAGATTTCAGGCGATCACAGCAACCTTGAGCCCGGTTCCGGTGAGCTTGATTTTTCCTGAAGTCGCTTTACTGCATTGATCCCATTCATTCTTGCAAACTCGGGTATGAAATTTCTCCTTTTCTTACAACTTCTTTTCATGTTCCGGCGTTTTCTAGGGTTTAGGAGTGATTTTGTCCATGCGAGAACCACCATTGTTTAAGGTTGAAGCTTTCCTTGATAAAAAACTTTAAAAACTTCAGTTCATTAATTCTCTTTGCATTTTATATGAAATTTCTGGAATATTGAATGAACTCCCCCTTCGTTTTTGATTCCCCTTAGAAATGGCTCGATCTTGGGACCATTCTCCCGATTCCGTTATGGATATCATCTTTGGAAATTTGAGGGTCTATCGTAGAGAGAGGGTCCATGGATGATCTTGAACTTGGATGATATAAGCAAGCGGTTGAGGGGTTACGGCCGCTCCCGTTTATTCATTCAATACCCGAGACTCCACAAGAATAGATAGGATTGAGTCTGGTTCTCCCAACATCATAGTGTTTGAGGATAGGGCTCGAATGGTGGAGCACGTGAGCTGTTCTACCGGCCTCCCATCGCGAAATGCGTGAGCTGTCTGAGAGGTACGGCCCCCTCCTCGGCCTTATGAAATGACGAGGAAGGAGATCTTCCTTCCTCGGCCTTATGGAATGACGAGGAGGGAATCTTCCTTCCCGTCATTTAATCGGCCATTGTGAGGTAAATAATTTGGTCTCCTCGTCTTTATGCGGATATGACGGGAAGAGAAGAGAGCCCTCCTCGTACACTCGGATAGTTGACGCCTTCGTTGAAGGTGCACAGGCGATGCCCGCCTCGTCAGAAGAAGAGGCCGAGGAGCGGTAGCCGAGGAAAGCAAGTTGAGAGGGCACCAAAGCACAGGGGATCCCATGGTTGAAAAATTGTACTCAGTACAAGGTGAGCGGGATGAGTACAAGTTAACTTATATGGGCAAGATTGAGCCGAAGACGGAGAAGGAGGAGACGAACTTCTACTACAACCAAGATTATGTCCACTTCTATTATAAACGGTTCCAACGGGGCTTCGTCTTCCTCTGGACCCCTTCATCTGCGAATTTTGGACGATGTAAAGGCGGTACCCGGCCATGCTAGGGGCCAATGGCACTAGGGTCTTGGTTAGCTTCATCATCCTCTGTAGTAGTTTAGGCTATGAGCCGACCATGGGAGCCTTAGTCATTTCTACATTATCCAAGTCATCAAGGAACAATGGTGGTAGTAATTAGGAGTGCCAATAGGAAACCAAAATTGCTCCTCCCGTGTCTAGTAAAGTTCAGTGGGATCATCATGTCATCCGAGTTGAGAGCCGCGAGGTTGGGAGTTCAGGTCTCCTTGTGGTGACCCAACATCTACCTTATTTGTCTGACAATATGAGTGGACAAAGCTTTGATCAAACGCCTAGAAGAGTTTGCCGGGGTAGGGGTCTGGGCGGAAGCAAGTTGAATCCTCGGATCATTTCTATATCCGGGCGGGATTGATGCGGGGAACGAGGACGGGGTAGCTCCCCTTGTAAATGTAAAAAGAGGTCGTCGCTTGATGATTGGACGGTACATCCGAGGCTTCGTATTTCACGAGGGCGTATTAGGTGCCACGATGAGCGTCCGCGACGATGTATTGGAGCACCTAACATTGTTGGACGTAAACTTTTATCTTACACTTGTAATTTTTGCATATTATTTTGCTCGTACTTGACCTTGGATCTTCTTGCTCGTACTTGACCATTTCTTCCTTGTCTTTACTGATTTGACCGAGGAAGAAGCCGCCCTTGCAATGGAGAGACTAAGTCCTCGGGAGGCGATCGGGCGAAAGAAAGGCGAGCGAAGTACGCTCTGGTGGAGAGGAAGGACGAGGCCAATGCTCGTAACTTGGTGCTCGATGTCCGGGGTGATAAGCCCCTACCTCTTAAAGTGCATCGGGAGATTAATTCCGAGGACGCGTGACATCAGGATCAAGTTGAACCCATACTTGGTGACATGGTGACCTTTCTGCGGGTGCTTGGGGAGGCGGGAGCGAGGAAAGCCGCCTCGTTGCTCGGAGATCGGCTCCCGAAAGAGCCCAAGCTTCGAGTCTTGAGGAGCTTTGTAACTAAGAAGGCTAATGTTGGTGGGGCTCCCACGTTGAGGCTCCCGTGTTGATGCTCCTCCTCCTCCTTTAACCATCCAAAACATTGAGACTATTGAGCGGCGACGAGGCGGCCAGCATGGCCATCAGCGTTCCTCGGCTCGAAGGAATTCCTCTACAAGCTAGGACGGGGCCACTTAGTGCGATTGGGCGAGCCCCGGTTCGAAGATCTATGGACGAGGATGCCTATGATGGTCTTGTCCGGGAGGCTCCAGGCGATGATACCTTGCTTTGCCGCGAGGGCTCTTAATTGCCGAGGTGAATATCCTTTCCTTGCTCGTTGATCATTGATTTTGAGAGATGCATACTTAATATGATATTGAACTTTTCTTTCGGTTGGCTTGTCACGGCGTATGAAAATGTTTTGGCCAAGAAGAAGACCGGACGCATGAATGAGGCAGGCGGCCACGGCAGCGAATGCGAGAAGTCTTCCTTGGTTAAACTTCTTAAAGCAGATGCCGAGCTTGAGGTAGCCAAGGCGAAGGTGGAAGGCGAGGTGAAGAGGGCCGAGGAAGGCGAGGCCAAGGCCGAGGAAGAGAAAACCAAGGCCGACGAGCTTCTCGGCTTAAAGGAGGAGGCGACCAAAGCTCTTACGGATAAGGCCGAGCTTCGGTAAGGCCGAGGAAGGCGAGGCCAAATACCAAGGGTGGAGGCTGCCCTTCTGCCAAAGAAAACGAGGCGTGGCGCGCTTGAGAGAGCCGGCATTGAAGGATCTTTGTGGTAGCTAGCTCGGCCTTCCGGGACGCCGTGGACGAGCAAGCGGCTACTATGTTCGAAGATGGATACCTTCGTCTTGCCGGGAGCATTTTGGTGATCCCTCCATAGGCCTTGACATCAACAAAATAGCCATGCGATATGCGGGACCAATATAGTGAGGAAGTTAGGGCCCTTCATCACTTAGTCCCCTTCTCTGCAAGCAACTTGGAATTGATAGCGACGAGGATGCTCAAGCATGCGGGGAAGTGTGGAGGCCGGCCCTGTAGTCCCTGGCAACATTAAAGACTTAGTGGAGGCCATCCGGGACGAGGAAGAGCACGAGGCCATGGAAACCGAGGAAGGAAGAGGGGCCGAGAGCGATGCTCTTATCAATCAAACGGACCTTCCTCCTCCTGGCTCCATTACTCAAGATTGGCTTGAAAAGCCTTTTGATGATGCTCGACAATCTTAGAATAGCTTTTTCTTGTTATGCTTTTTGTAATAGATGATAGGATATGTAATTTCATTTGAATATCAATGAAAAATCCTTTGCTTTATGATTCTTGTTATTTCAATAACTTGCTCGTATCCTTGCATGCTAGGCGGAGGCCTTTGGACTTGAGAAGGTGGGATCGAAGAAGGTCCTTTATTGCTTACATATTGAGCAAGTGGTTTGGCGAGGAAGTTTCCTCGGCTTTAACTATGCTCGTACGTCATTTAGGCCGAGGAAGTTTTCCTTGGCTTTGAATATGACTTGTGATCTGAACCAAGGTGGACCGCTTGGTGGGATGTATGGTAAGCCATTGGGCGAGGATGACCCTTGGTATTGGGTGTCGTGTAAGCCGTCGGGCGAGGAGGACCCTTGGTCTTGGGCATTAGTAAGCCATCGGGCCAAGGAAGACCCTTGGTCTTGGCCGTGGTAAGCCATCGGGCCAAGGAGGACCCTTGGTCTTGGGCGCTAGTAAGCCATCGGGCCAAGGAAGACCCTTGGTCTTGGCCGTGGTAAGCCGTCGGGCCGAGGAAGATCCTTGGTCTTGACTTTGTGGTAAGCCATCGGGCGAGGAGGACCCTTGGTCTTGGCCGTGGTAAGCCATCGGGCGAGGAAGATCCTTGGTCTTGACTTTGTGGTAAGCCGTCGGGCGAGAGGACCGGCCGTGGTAAGGTCGAGGAGGACCCTTGGTCTTGGCCGTGGTAAGCCATCGAGGCCAAGGAGGACCACTTGGTCTTGGGTGGTGTGTTTGAGAGAGTTGGAGATAATGTCCTCATCTTAGGAGTTGGTGTAGATAGTTGATAGTGGTTTTGCATATTGGAAGAAAGCTGCTTTCGTAGAGGCGAAATGCGATTACATAGAACTGCAATCCTATCAACTAAAAAGACAAAGAAAACAAAAGACCGAAAATAAAAGACCGAAAATAAAGAGCTAATCTATTGCAACATAAACTAGACTAGCGATAATATTTTCTAAGGTTGTCGGAATGCCATGGGTGTTTGAGATCCTTCCCCTCCTTGGTTCTCAATCTGTAGGTCCCTTCTCGGATGACTTGAGTGATGATATAGGGACCTTCCCAATTTGGGGAGAGCTTGTTTTGTTACGTCTTCCGACCCGGTAGCTTCGATCTTTCTAAGTACCCAATCGCCAACTTGGAATACTCTTTTGATGACCCTCTTGTCGTGATATGCCTTGGTCCTTTGCTTGTAGTTTACCATCCTCATCTGCGCAGCTAGTCGTTTTTCATCTATCAGGTCTAGATCTAGGAGCCTATTGACCTTGTTGACTTGCTCGTCATAATGGGAGTTCCTTCTTTGTAGGGATGGCCATCTCTGCCGGTGCCGTAGCCTCGGAACCGAAGGTTAGTGCGAATGGGGTTTCCCGGTTGGCCGGGTGGTTGTGCGAACGACCCGTAAAGCTAGGGAAGTTCGTCCAACCATCTACCCTCGCGTCCTTCAAGATTCTTGGTAAGGGCGGTTAGGACCGGTTGTTGGCGGCTTACGCTTGGCCGTTGCCTTGGGGTGCGCTGGCGAAGATTTTGCATGGCGTACTTTGACTCTTCCCAATTACGGTTGTAAATGCCGTGGAGAATTGGAGGCCATGGTCGAAACAATTGTATGTGGAAGGCCAAATCTGCGCACCAGATGTTGTCATGAACAAAGTTGATCGCGTTCTCTTAGTTATCTTGGCGATGCCTTGGCTTCTATCCACTTGGAGAAGTAATCAGGCTACTATCACGTACTTGCAATTACCACGGGCGGGTGGGAAGGGTCCAATGAGGTCGATCCCCCACATATCAAATGGCCACGTAGGTATTACAAGTGTTTGCTCGGCTTGCGGGTAGTCTTGGAATGTCGAGAGAACCTTTGGCATTTGTCACATTTTCGAACATAGGCATGCGCGTCTTCCACTTAGGTTTGGCCGGTAGTAACCTAGCGATATGATTTTGTCGGCTAAGGTTACGGCCCCCGGGTGTCCGCCGCAAACACCTTCATGTACTTACGCCGGGGAGGTTCTCGGTTTCCTTGGGATAGACACACCTTAGCAGGGGCTTCGTGAAAGATCTTCGGTAGAGGACTCCGTTCATCACCACGAATCTTGGAGACCTCTTCTTGATAAGCTTGGCTCGAGCATCATCTTCTGGGAGTTTCTCCTTCTCAATGTATTCGATGTAGTCATCGATCCAGCATCTCTCTTCCTCGTCCGAAGCATGACTTGTAATCTTTCATACGCGGGTTCCTCGGCATAAACTACATATGGGTTGGTCTCAGAAGGAGGCACGTCCATGGTGGCTAGTTTGGAGAGAACGTCTGCGACTTGGTTGTCTTCCCTTCCTATCTGCTTGAGCTCGAAAAATTCCATTTTCTTCGTCATATCTAGGACCAGGTCTCTATATTTGGCAAGGGTGACGTCTTGAGTGTTATATTCTCCTTTCACTTGTTTGACAACAAGTTGGGAATCACGACGGCCGCACCTTAGTTGCTCCATAGAAGGAGGCCAACTCGATGCCAAATATGAGAGCCTCGTATTCGGCTTGGTTGTTAGAGGCGAGGAAACTGAAGCGGATGGCATCTTGTATAGTATATTCTCCTTACAGGCTTGCTAGTACTACTCCCGCTCCGCTTATTTCCTTGGTAGGCGATCCGTCCGGTATACGGGATCAGCGGTTGGATGGGAGTTGATGGGAGAGTCTTTTCCTCAGGCGCATTTTGCTTAGGGAGGTGGGGAGATGCTCGCCCATAAAGGCGATCTCGACCATGAAGTCGACGAAAGGCATGCTAGGAGGGTCTTCCTTGGTTGGTAAGTGATATCAAACTCCGTTAGAGCGATTGACCAATTAAGGAGACGTCTGAGCCGTCCAACTTGTGAAGGATTTTCTTGATGGTTCATTGGTGTAGACGGTGATAGGGTGTGCGAGAAAAATATGCACGCGGCTTCCTTGAAGCAATGACTAGTGCGTATGCTATCTTCTCCACATTAAAATATCTGCTTTCTACATCGGACGAGCTTTTGAGACATAGTAGACGGGCTTACGAATTCCTTCATCCTTTCGAACTAGGGCAGTGCGACAGGCGTGATCGATGGCGGCTAGGAAGACGTATAGCATTTCGCGGTAGTCGGAGCCGCTAAGCGAGGGAGGGGAACCCAAGTACTCCTTCAACCGGAGGAACGCTTCCGAGCATTCGGGAGTCCGGGAGAAGCTCTTGGTACCCTTTAATACCTTGAAGAAAGGCGGTGACTTTTCGGCGGACTTGGCGATGAATCTTCCAGAGGCCGCAATTCTTCCATTAAGTCTTTGGACCTCCTTGATGGTGGTAGGTTCCTTCATGTCAATGAGCGCCTTGATCTTTTACGGGTTTGCTTCAATCCCCTTTGGGAAACCATGAAGCCCGGAAATTTCCTGCGGTAACTCCGAACACGCACTTGCTTGGATTCGGCTTCATGTTGTTGGCTCGGAGGTTGTGAATGGTCTCTTCTAGGTCGAGGAACGTGGCTGCCTTCCTTGGTCTTTATGACCATGTCATCAATATAAGCCTCCATGTTTCTACCTATCGACTTGCAAAAACTTGATTTACCATCCGTTGGTAAGTGGCACCGGCATTCTTGAGCCCAAAAGGCATCATGATGTAGCGAAATTCCCAGGTGTTTGAAAGGCGATCTTCTCGATGTCTTCTTTCGCCATTTTTATCGATGATAGCACGAGTAGGCATCTAAGAAGGCGAAGAGTTTGGTGTCCGGAAATGGAGTCCACCAACTTGTCGATTACGGGGAGAGGATAGGCGTCCTTGGGGCGAGGCTTTGTTTAGATCGGTGAAGTCTATGCACATACGCCATTTCCCATTTTGCTTTTTCACCATAACGACATTAGCCAACCAAACGGGGTATTTGACTTCGCGAATTATTCCGGCGAGTAACTTCGCACCTCCTCCTTTATAGCTTCCTCCTTGTCTCTTGCAAAATTTCTCCTCGTGCACGGGAGATGGTTTTCGCTAAAGGATCAACTTCTAAGCGGTGGAGGGCTACTTCTTCATTAATCCCCCTCATGTCTTCGACTCTCCAAGCAAAGACGTCGAGGCTGTTTTTCAAGAGGGATATGATTCTTTCTTTCTCTTCTGTGATAGTGGCCTCCTAGCTTGATTTTTGTTCGGGATAGTCGGGATTAATGACTACCTCTTCTAGCTCATCTACGAGGCTTCATTTACGGTCCGTCTCGAAATTCCGGGGATTCGATGATGATCTCTACGATTCTCCTCCCTTCATTGTCGTTTACATTGAGGCCTTCTTCTGCGTAAGTTTATCGATATACGGAAGATCGTTCTTCCAGAGTGATGGTTGGCCCCAGAGTTACGGTCATTGACGAGAATGGGGTCTTCCTCGGAGATGGGTAGAACTATGCCTTGGTCATCCGCAATTTCTAGGACCATAGGCTCTTCTTCCGGTGTGGGTAGAGTTACGCCTTGGTCATCCACAATTTCTAGGACCGTAGGTTCCTCTTCCTCACTTTCCCATACTTCACGGATATAGTTCATTCTAGAGCTAGTTTCCGTGGTCTTCCGATTTGGTGATCTTGATGTTCTCCTCGGGCGTATCTATCTCCACGCTTTTTGACTTTTTCGGCTCTTGACAACATGTTCCAAGAAATCTTTGGGGGTTGCCCTCACGCATCCAATGCCCGGACGAGTGGGAAATTTAACTCGTTGGTGAGGAAGGAGGCTACCATCCCAAGTTTGGCTTGACTTGGAATGCCCGATAATCGCATGATAGTCGCTAGTCAAATCCGTGACTATAAAAGTGACGGTAGCTTTGGATCGGAAGGGATGATCGCCGACTTCGAGTTCCGGTTCTACGGTTCCGCTTCGCTCCAACCTTATGGTTGGTGAATCCTTCAAGCCTTCCATGATATGGCCCTAGCGAAGTGTCTTTCAATCCCATTTGTTGGAAGGTTTGAATAGTACAAGATGTCACGGGAGGCCCCCGTGTCAACAAGAAGTATTTCAGATTCAACATTGTCAATTCGACCCTTGATGACCAATGGCTGCTCACGAGTGCTCGACTTCTGCCAACTCATTCGGAGAAAAACTAATGATTTCTTACGCTTTATGGATCCAAGCGGGGACATGGTATACTTTGCTTAGCTCGTGGATCGATCCCTTAGCTTTACGGTGGAGGTCGCCTCTTGCGGATCACATGTAGTTTAGCCCTAGGAGGCCTTCTATCTTCATCCTCACTCTTGGAGTCATCTTCACTCTCCTCTTGCTTCCGCTTTCGCTTGCCATCTTTCTTCATGACATAACGGTCTAACTTTCCCTCGTCAACCCATTGTTGGATTATCTTCTTAAGGGCCCAGCAACCATCGGTGGTGTGCCGTTGTCCTTGTGAAAATCACGGTATTTGTTCTTGTTGCGGGGATACTTTGGGTTATCGGTCGGCGGACGAGGTGGAGGAAGGTTCACCATCTGCATGATTTCGGAGATGGGCTTTGTAAGAGGGTGAACTCCGGCTTCTCGGTGCTTACGGTTTTATTCTTTCCTTTCTTGCCGTTCCCGTTGTCATTGTCTTGAGTTAGTTGCTTCGAGTTCCGTCTTGTCGGCGCCCCTTTTCTTTGTCTTGTCCTCGGCCGTGGAAATGGCATAAGCCACTTTGTATAATTCGGCCTTGGGTGGGTTCCACGGGCGAGAGTTCATAAATGAGGGGGCCGGATTTTAACCCGAGTTGAAGCAAACTATGACCTCCTATCGGTAAGGCTTTCTTCGACTTGGTGCGCCATCTTTCGGAACCTATTGTAGTAGCTAAGGGTGGTCTCTCCCTTCCACTTGCTTCAATGTTGGCCAAGTCGGTTAATCTCATCTTCCTCTTCCCAGTGTGGCAAAGTGATCTAAGAACATTCTCCTCATGCCCCTCCGCAATCGATGCAACCTTTCTTAAGCTCACGGAACCGGGTCAAAGGCATTAGGAAAAGGTGCTCGCGAAAGCTTTGCGAGCAAGTCATCGGCGGTGGTGAGGAGATTCGCTGGTTTGTTGAAAACTTTGCACATGGTCCTTGGCGTCGGTGGTTCCGTTATATTTCTCGAAATTTGGGAGCTTGAGGTTAGGATGGGGAGTCTTGCGGTTATCCTCGAGGAAAACGGACGGGTGGCCCAATCATAATCATCGTCATTATATTTCTTTCCCCTCTCCATATCATCCGGCCTTTGCTTGACGGCTCCCATTGCTTTGTTTCTATTTCCTTCACCGCTTGAGCGAGTGCTTCGTTGGGAGCTTCGATCGACTTTTCTTTGGGCGATCATTCGCCCTACTATGCTTTTCTTCATGTCGGTGGCCATCACGTTTGGAGGGGGCCCTATCACGTCTTGGTTCCGAGGTCTTGTGCGCAGTATCATCTGTAGGGCTCGGGGTCCTTGGCCTAGCAAATTCCCGATGCGAGGACGAGGAGAGTGGGTCGACGAGGACGATGAGAATCGAATGACGAGGACGAGGAGAATCGGCCGACGAGCTCGAGGAGACGCGGGACGCCTAGGTGTCATGATGAGGCGAGCGAGGTGATAGGCGTCTATTCAAGGCGAGTCTTGTTCTTAGGTCCTTGGAGTTCACTTCCTCTTCCCTAGGAGTTATTTGGCTTCTCGGGTCGACCAAGATCCTTATGCTTCTTGTTATGCGCCGAGGATGAGGAGAATCCTGGGAGGCCGGCGGTGGTAGCTCGGCGGTCTTCGGGGAGGATCTGATGCTCTCCACTGTTCCTTTCTCAAAGGTGGGCCCATTGATGGTACTGATGAAGGGAGCCGTGGAATGATGCGGGTCCATTTGCAACGGAGCAACTTGTGTCTCATACATCCTTTGCAAAGTCTCCATTTGTTTGTGTAACAAAGAGCGTCGGTCAGCGGGTTGAGATCCTCACCTTGGCCAGGCGTCGGCATTCTTTGTTTTCTTCCTTCACCTTGCTTCCCACGAGTACGAGTAGGACGAGGAAGGTCGTGCCCTCTCCTCGGCATTTGCACGACCCTGGAACGAAGAGTCGTAGCGGGGAGGAATGGCGTCGGCTTGAGGTAGAGGAGGAGGAGGAGCGGTGGCTCCTCGGCTCAGGTGTTTCCCCATTCACTTGGGTGGGATCCTCGAGGTAACACTTGTGAATTGTCCGTCCATTACGAATCACAAGCAGTTATTAAATGCAAAATTTTCCAAAAATCACAATTTCACGGACCCGAATTTATGGCTAAAATTAGGGTAAATTTTAACCAAAACAAACGACCGATTGTGATTCTTCCCAACACAAAAATTCAAGCCACAAATTTCGCTTCGATCGTGAACTAGCGGTTTCCGGCCGAATTAATGCGGTTTTAGGTGGAAGTTTACAAATTCCGGCCGAATCAAGAACGAGCACATCGGAGCGAAAATTACCAATTTCGATCAAGAACAAATCCAACGGAAAATAGCTTCTCGGGCGAGATTTTCCGGAGCCAAACAAAGGGTGTTTGAATCGATTTCCGCAATGGAACCAATTGATGATGCCAAAATCGTCAAATCAGCCCAAATCCAAGCGTCGAATGCTGCGGCGATTGCAAGGCACGAAAATAAGAGAAACACGTAAACTAAGCCGGGCGGATCCGGCTAAAGGCCCTCCGGCGTGAGAGTAAGTTCACGGTTGATATTAGAGAAATCAAATTGACGAGTTTCTCCAATGTAAAAAGTAACGTCTTAGAATAATGAGCCGTGGGGCTTGTATTTATAAGAATGGATAGGTAGAATCCATGTTGGAATGAACTTGTAAATAGATAAGATATAATCTTGAGAGAATTATATCTGTTAAGGAGTCATTGTTTGACTTGAATTGCTATTGGTAACTGTAATCCTGATTGGGTTACAACTGCATAATCCTTGTTGAATAAGGATTGTAACTGCTAGCCGGAACGCCGAGGAAGACAAATCATTTTCCTCGGCCTTGGGCAAATTAGCCGAGGAAAATGACTTTGTTTCCTCGTCATTTGGTAAATGGCCGACATGAAAATATGCCGGGGAGAATACTTTTGTTTCCTCGGTAATTGGTGACATGACGAGCAAAGGACTTTTCTCTCCTCGGTAATTGGGACAGGCCGGCCCAAGAATGTCGACATAAGACCAAGGTAAATGTTCCTCGGCATACGAGGAAGATAATGCTCGGCCCTAACACTTGATGAATATATAGTATCCATGGCCCAATATAGTTGGGCCCAGGTTCGGGCAAGCCCATGTTCGTAGCTCGGTTTATACCGTTCAGGACCCAATTTGGGACGTACTAGATGATGGATTTCTCCAACTTTTGTTTATACTCGGGTGATAGAATTATATATTCCTCCCTTTGAAAAGTCTAAGATCAATGCATGTTTACTTTTAGGATACCATTTCGCAGTTTTGATAAAAGGAAAAGAAAAACATAGCTAAATTTGTAGCATATATTTTATACTAAAACCTTATTTTTTTCCCTTGGGGACGGACTAAACTAGAAATGACTCTCTTTAGGGAAATGGGATTATGCAATATAATGTGGAATAGAGCTGGTTCTTCCATATATGTTGAATTTTGAAAAGCAGAAAAAGCATTCAGAAAAGCAGAAAAAGAATTCATAGACCAAGAAAAGGAAAAAGAAGGAGAAGAAGAGGAAGATCAACAATGCTTTGCCTTTTGTATACTGCTTATACAGATGTTATATTACAAGGGTTTGCAGCACCATGATTTCGTCACCAGTGAGGCAGTGACAATGTACATGACTAGTTCCTCCCAAAAAGCCCCTTTACGGAAAATAAATACTTAAATCATAAATATACATATGCCGGAGTTAACTAAATTATAAAGGTTAGTATAGTATGTTGGTTGAAGAAAGACGGCCCAAAAATGAAACTTACTCTTCGACAAACCAAAAAGGAATACCCACCTCTTCAAGTGAGACGGAGGAGGTAGTACTAATTTCTCAGATTATCTTAATTGGTGAAGTGATAGGTAAGATTCTACTTAGTTTCAGACTTTCTCTCGTTCCCTGGAATTATTGAATACACTGCACCTTATCATCAGGTGAAAGTTCTTTGATTCATGTGGAATTCCGTTATTATAATTATTAGCAAGGGTTAAACTGTCTAATTACTGATTGGTTCTTCTTTGGTATGTGCAGATTGCCCCTTAGATTTGAGTGGCTCCAACTTTACACTGGCTGCCTCCGTGTGCTCCAATAAAGAAGATAGACGAAAGTGTTGCCGGTACATTAATGCCTTTGTTGCAGTTTCCATTGCTCGCTATGCAAATGCAACAACCAACCTGGGCGTTATTACTCCACAGTTATCTGAGATATGTCTTGATAGAATATCTGACACTCTGGAACTATATGGAGTACCCCGAAATACTTCATTAATTTGTGGATTTGGGACAAAAATTCCTGTAAATTATACGTGTCAAGGTAGAACAACTGTCAACCAGATGCTGCAATCTCCGAAATTTACTGATGTAAATCAAAACTGCAAGCTGCCGTTGTTGTCAGAAAGTGATTGTAAAAAGTGTTTCAATGCTGGCATTTTGTATCTTCACAACCTAGTGGGAGCTGCTGATAATTTGACTTTGAGCACTTGTAGGGGTGCAACTTTTACTGCAATTGCTAGCCAAGTTGATAATAAGTCAACTATCGACTTTGCAGGCTGTTTCTTTAGGGTTCAGGGCCTTATTACTGCTTCAGGTATACGTATATACTCCCTCCGTCCCACTACAAGTTACACTTGTTTCCTAAAAGGTTGTCCCACTTAAAATTACACTTTCCCAAAATGGAAATTTTAAAATACTTCTCTATTCAATGGGACCCACTTGCATACTAACAACAATTATCCACTTACTATTCTCTACCCCACTTTCCCCCTCCTACCTCATTTTTTTACTCACAACACTCACTTACACCACTTACACTTTTTTTAATCCCTGTGTCCAAAACAAAAGTGTACTTTTAGTGGGACGGAGGGAGTATGTGACTACACGTAGTGATTATTTTGTGAACAAAAAAAAAATTCCCTCTTGGATTATGTGTTTCCATATGCTAGTTTCAGATAGACCGCCGTCGTTACTTTCACCCGAAGGACCTCCAAGTTCATCCATTGCTGAAAGTCCAAGTCAGCAAGCTATTAGTATGCCGTTCAAAGAAAAGCGCCGTCCCTTTGGCCTCTCCATAATTCCGGCAATTGCAATTGCAGTTACGGTTGCGGCTCTTATGATGCTTGTAGTTTTAGTCTTTCTTATTCTTAGGAAAAGCAAAGAACTCGAAGATTCTGGAGACTCTGACATCACTGACGATACTCCAGCCAAGGCCTTTTCTCAACCCCTAAAAAAGTTTCAGGAAGGTATATGCTCTCTCTCTCTCTCTCTCTCTCTCTCTCTCTCTCTCTCTCTCTCTCTCTCTTTCTCTCTCTCTCTCCTTCAGGAAAAGCGTTTTCTTATTTTACAAGTTTTGAGTTTGAACACTTGCAGGTCATTCATTGATGTTTAGAAAATTCAGCTATAAAGAGACGAAGAAGGCAACAAACAATTTTAGCACCATTGTTGGACAAGGAGGATTTGGAACGGTTTATAAAGCACAATTCAGTGATGGTTTGATGGCAGCTGTGAAGCGGATGGACAAAGTATCAAAGCAGGCAGAGGATGATTTCTGTAGGGAAATAGAACTTCTAGCAAGACTCCATCACCGTCATCTTGTTTCTTTAAGAGGCTTTTGTATTGAAAAGCGTGAAAGGTTATATATATTCAGTTATAGATTAAAAGAAAAATAAAAAAAATCTTTTCACTAGTGATTGATTATTAACTTCAGTTTTGTGAATGAAACGTTTCTGGTTGCTTTATGGCAGGTTTCTCATGTACGAGTATATGGCAAATGGAAGCTTGAAGGATCATCTTCACAGTATGCCTATCAGTTATTCATATTTCTATTGGCGTAAAAATTTACAAATTTTCATACTTTGCAATGCTTTTACGAGTGTGGCATTTATCATGTGCAGCTCCAGGACAAACCCCTTTGAATTGGAAGACAAGAGTTCGAATTGCCATCGATGTGGCCAATGCTCTGGTAATTTAAATGACTATTTCTAACAGATTAACAGATAATACAAATAATTTTATTTCAATCCTAATATGTCTTGTAAATACTGTTTTTTTTTTTCATTCGACTTTTGTCGCATCCATCCAGGAGTACTTCCACTTCTATTGTAATCCCCCTCTATGCCACAGAGACATCAAGACCAGTAACATTTTACTAGATGAGAATTTTGGAGCTAAGGTAATGTAATAACTTGTTGTGATAGTGTTTGACCTTTGACTTTACTAATCAATTGTGCCTGACTGCTTAAGTGTTGGTGAATGTTGAAAGTGCCCCCCCACCCCTCCCTTGCTAAGGGGAAGTTGTCTGCCCTTTTGTTGTCCAGGTTGCAGACTTTGGCCTGACACATGCTTCAGAAGATGGTTCCATTTGCTTTCAACCTGTAAACACAGAGATAAGGGGAACTCCAGGTTAGGAGGAGATTTATTTTTATTTTTTTATTTTTTTATTTTTTTGTAGTTGGTCAAAATATACCTTAATGTTTGTATTACTCAGGCTATATGGATCCAGAGTATATGGTTACTCAAGAACTGACCGAGAAAAGTGATGTGTACAGCTACGGAGTTGTACTGTTAGAGCTGGTCACTGCAAGAAGGGCAATACAGGAAAACCGGAATCTTGTGGAGTGGTCACAAGAGCTCATGACAACGGAATCAAGGTTGACTGAGCTAGTGGACCCCACCATCGGGGACTCGTTTGACTTAGACCAGCTTCAAACAATTGTGAACGTTATAAAATGGTGTACTCAAAGAGAAGGGATTGAACGGCCTTCTATCAAGCAGGTGCTTAGAGTTTTGTACGAATGTTCAGACCCTATGCATGAAAAGTTTATTGAAGCTGTTGAAGAAGAAGAATATGGTGGAACGGACGGGAGGAGGAGAAGAAGTAAGGGTAAAACAAATAGCTGGAACGGAACGAGTCTGGCTTCTTCTGCCAGTACTTCAAGGTCTTATTGTAGCAGAAGCTTTCTACTCGAATTAGGATCTCCACAATCTCCTTCAAACAATCCTTCCCTTTGAAGCTCTCTGCAGGTATGCGTAGCCTCCCTCCTAGAGTAGCAATATTTTATTTAAGATGAAAATGTTATGGCGGACCAATAGAATAATCTAAAAGGTGATGCGATTTTTTATTTATTTTTTTTTCGCTTCTCTCTCCCTTTGGTTTGTTAGTGTTGATTGGTAGGGGCAGGGTGGTACAAGTTGTATTTAAATTTTATAGGAAAAGAAGAGTTTTTGGTTTTACTAAGGATTTGACTAGTTACTTCTGCCAGAGTTTCCAAAAGGGCAAGGTAATTGCTACTTTTTGTAGTTATCTTTCTTCTTTGATACTCTTTATGGATCCGGGCCTCTACGGTCGGACTGCACAGAAGTCCGACTTTTATAGTAGGGATAGGTGGATTGTCGAAAGCTGCTGATCGAGAGTGGAGCCCAGCTGCCATCCGATCTGCTATGATGACCACAGTGGTGTGATCATCGACATGACCAGTGGTGTTGCGGGTACCCCTCATGACTTTGGTGCAGGACAAGTATACCCTAACAAGGCCATGGACCCTGGTCTTGTGTATGAATTATGATATACAAGCAAAAGACTGCATCAATTATCTCTATGCAATGAACATGTCTTCCCCCCTTTAGCATCTTCAACTATATTTCTACTGTCTTATTTTCTTGCCCAGTAAATTATTGTATCACATTGAGAATAGGCTGCAGAGAGAGAGAGAGAGAGAGAGAGAGAGAGAGGGTTGTGGTTCTTGTATTTTCGAGTTTGTGGAGGAGATATGATTAAACCAAGGCCAACCTTCCCGAAAAGTGTGAATCTTCCGGGCATGATGATCAAGTTTTTGTTGAGTCAACGTGATCAACCGGTTGGAAACTATACACGACATATTATGGGGGTACTGCTAATTAATATGAGTACTAGGCTACTGCCCGTGCAATGCACGATTTTTTAAATTTTGTCATTTGAAATTTAAAATATTTATTTTAATGGACATTTAAGTGATTTTAATAAAATAAATACTTAAATTCTTTTATGATCTTATTATACTGAGTTTAAATATAAATTAGAACTTGTTGTTTGAAAGTAAGATGGAGTATTATTTTCTCAAAAAATGAGCAATTATCATGTATTTTTTAACAATAAAGATACGTTCATATAGAATGAATGAGTATTAAAAAGTCATATCTAAGAAAAAATATAAAAAAGTCTTACCGTAAATATAACAAAAAATGAAATTTTGTTTGTTTCGTAATAAAAGAAAAATATTGGATAAGTTATTTTAACATAAAAATATGATGCCAATAGAAAAATGGTTAAATAGGGAGTTTTGAATGTTTGGTGTGGCAAATATGTAGTTTAAAACGGAATATAAGAAGTAGCATTTTCAAATTGAAAAAATAAAATATTATTCATGAATATTAAAAATGAGAAATTTTATTTTTAAACGTTAAATATTTAATGAACACCACATTAACCTCTAAAATTGATTTTTTTAGAATTGAATATTATTAGGTGTATGTAAATTGGTTAAGTTGAATAATTAAAAGAAAATAACTGAAACTAATTAATTATTCTATGTGCAATTATATTTATTTGAGCATGTAAATTAGTTAAATTGAATAACTTAAGTAAAGTGAGATGGAGTATTGGTATGAGAAATAATAATTAATATGGATGTATAAATATTTTAAACTAATTAATTAAAGCTGAGTAATTAATTGAATTAATGAGTGATGATGTCAACATGTGTTTTAGAGGGAATTTTTTTCACCTGAAGCAGCCAAGTGTCCAATAATAACATCAGCGGTTATTATTTTAGTAAAATAGTATAGATAATTTCCAACCATTACGGAAGAAGTCTGTCTAGATTCATAGCTCATTAACTCTTGTTAGTTAGCTGGAAAAAAAAAAAGATTAAAAATGTCAGAAGTGGGATTTGAACCCACGCCCTCTTACGAAGACCAGAACTTGAGTCTGGCGCCTTAGACCACTCGGCAATCCTGACTTGTGTGAACAAAAGATGTGATTTACTATATAAATAAACTTTTAAATATTAAATTAATTCTCATAAATAATTGCCAATACTCCCTCCTCCCATAATTATCTTCCTACATTTTTTTTGTTGTAAACTTGAATGTACTTTGAGAAATATTTAGGTTGAATTAATTATTTGAATGTACATCTAAAAATTGTTATTAATAATATTTATAATGCTGTATTGATAACATGTTTTAAATTTTTCATCATGATAGTTAAATTAACTTAAAATTAAAATTATTGTTTGAAATACTTTTGTATTAACGAAAAAAAAATGAGAATTTCATGATGGAGGAAGTATTATATAGAGAAAACTAAATAACAAAACAAAGAACCATTTAAGTAATGCGCCAGTTCATGCATTGCTTATTTCTGAATTTCTTTCTCAATAACGGAATTGGCCAATTTTTCTTCTTTTTTCTTATTCTAGCGAAGGTCCCCACAACTCTATTTGGTGCTTAGTCTATTTCTGAGTATTTCCCATTTTAGTTCTAGAAAAAATAAAAAGTAAATACTCCACCTCACTTAATATCAATTTCTATTTTGATCCGTTTAACTTCACTTGATATTACTCGAAATGAAAAGTTTTTACACTCATAACATCGGTTAAATTACTATTTCCCTTCCATTCTTTCTCCTTATTTACTTTTCCTGTTCACAACACTTAATTTGCTAGTTCTTTCTTCTACATTTTCTTAATTATAGTGTCCAACAAGTTAATATCAAGCGAAGAGAGGCGATGGAGCGGAGGTAGTAACCATTTAAGTATTGCACCAGTTCATTCATTTCTTTTGCTGAATTTCTTTCCCAAGAATGGAATTGCCATTTTTACTTTTTTTTCATTTTTTAGCAACTAGGTCCCCATCACTCTATTCGGTGATTAGTCCATTTCTAAGGGCTATATTTGTACCCCAAAAAATTTATATAACTTGGCTTTCCCCCATAGCATCTTCATTCTTCAACCATATTTATACTGCGAGAGGGAGAGTTGTGGTTTGTGTTCGAAACACACACAGAGAAATTGGTTAGCCTTCCAATTATCTGAAAATACACCATTTCTTTTCTTCTAACTTTAAAAATTTGGGACTAAGCTGAGTTCCCAAACACACACAGAGAAGAGAATGGATCATCGACCAGCTTTCTTCAAGATTTTCATCCCTCAGCTGAGTTCCCAAAGAATGGTATTGTATTTTAAAGCAATAGCTGTCTTATATTTGTGGTCTTTTTAACTTATGTTTTACTTATTTTTGTATTTCTACTTGCATAATTGTCTCTTATGGCCGCATCTTTTTGGCCTCGTATTGTTCCGAGACCCGAGGTGGGATGGGACAGGAAATTCCTCGCAATATAACTTATGTTGTATTTATTTTTTGTAGCAAATACCTCCTGCCTTTGCTGCTAATTACATGAGAGGAAAGAAGATAAAGAATGCCACTCTTTTAAGGGATCATCGGAACAATATTTGGCCTGTCGAGATCAGTGTAGAGGGAAGAGATTTATTCTTCGAAAAAGGGTGGACTCGATTTGTGGTAGATAACCAAATTGAGCAGGGAGATTTCTTAGTTTTTGAGCTTAGTGATAATCATTTATTTGATTTTAATCATTTTGGAAGAAGTGCGTGTGAGAGGTTTACAGTAAAGCAGGAAGACTTGGAATTAGAAGGAGAAGAAGAAGAAGAGAGTGAAGACAACAATGATGAGGAGGAGGAAGAAGAGGTGGCCGTGAACAATGGCAACTGTGCCGAGGAAGAAGAAGAAGAAGAAGAAGATGATGAAGAAGAAGAAGATGAAGATGAAGAAGAAGAAGAAGATGAAGATGATGAAGAATATGAAGAAGCTGATGATGATGTTGAGGAGGCCGAGCTGGAAGATAGCGAAAAGATTGATGAGGAAAACGAAAAGAAAGAGCAAGAATCTAAGAGTGGTAATATTTCTACCTCTCTCCTTCAATTCACACACACACACAGGGATTATATTTTTTTTTGACATTTGGCCAAGAACTTGACTTTGTAAAGCAGGGTCTAAGAAAAAGAGAAAATATACCCCTCGGATTACAAATGATGATATTGAAAAGATTGAAAAAGAGATTTTCGGCTCTGGTGTACCAATACCCCAAAATCCCTACTTTGTGCTAAAAATTAGACCACAAAAGAGGCGGGAACTGGTAAGGCTTCCGGTTATTTGATCTGAAAATACTCCTTTTTTCCTTCCAGTTAGATTAGATCCATTATTATGTGTTGACTACTGTATTTTGTTGCAGTTCATTCCAGTTGATTTGGTAAGATACCACGGCCTGGAACTGCCATCAGAGATGAAGATTGTTAATGAGATGGGGAAGGGAAGTAAATCAAAGGTTAAAGTATGGAAATCTGGGTGTATAGTATTGAAAGGGTGGACGGCATTTTACAAATGGAACCACTTGAAGATGGATGACAAGTGTCTTCTCGAGTTTGTGCGCGACAGGGAGAACAAAAGGCAACTTTGCCTGCAAGTTCGAATCTTCCGGGCTTGATTAACATCTTGTCTGAGTTGCTATGAATTGGAGAGGAAGATCAACCAACCATGGGAAGCACCCCCACCCCCACCCTCATACTCCCTCCGCCCCGAAATGATGTTCCTTGTTTTTTGGGTTGTTGCAGTTTATTCCGAGAGATGTGGTGAGAAGATGGCATTCACAGGCTTTTGTGAAGAAAGGGTGGGCCTGTTGGAAATGGAAGCAAGTGAAGATGGATGGCAAGTGCCTATTTGAGTTTTTGGAGGATATGATGAACCAAGGCCAACTTTTCCTAATCTTCCACGGCCTTGATCAAGTTCTAGTCCAGTTATCATAACCCAGTTAATTACACTATTTAGTGCTCAATCTTGTTTGCTGGTTGATGCTGATTCATAATTAAGCTTGTTTGTTTGGTAATCAAATGTTAATCAATCTTAATAATTAAATGTTACTCAGATTTCCATTTTTACATGAGTACTTATATAGTAATAATCTCTTCCCAGTTCCCACCCATTTTTGATGTATGTACTAGATATATTGCTCATGGTACAAAATAAAAAATGATTTAGAATGTCAGAAGTGGGATTTGAACCCACTCACTCAGCCATGCATCCTGACTCACGTGAATATAAACTCTTACTTACAATTATAATTAGGCCAAATATAAAAATCTGAATATAGAGAAAAGTAAAGAAACATTAAAGTATTGCATGCATTTGTTTTTCTGAATTTCTTTCCCAAGGATGAAATTGCTCATTATTTCTATTTTCTTTTTCTACCCACTAGGTCCCCAGCCCTCTAGCTATTTCATGATTACTCCATTTCTGAGTACTATATTTGCACCCCAACAATTCAACTTGGTTTTCCCATGTCAATGCCAGTTCACATCACTGCTTATCTTCAACCTTATTTCTACTATCTCTTATTTTCTTGCCCAGTAAATTAGTCTGTCATACTGAGAACAGAACAGGCTGCTCTGTGTGTGTGTGTGTGTGAGAGAGAGAGAGAGAGAGAGAGAGAGTTGTGGTTCATATTAATAGAAAAAGCGCGATCTAGACGACAAAGCTGATGAAGATGATGAAGAAGGGGAAGAATCTGATAAAACCAGAAGACTTAGAATCACAAGAAGAAGAAGACGACAATGCTGATGAAGATGACGAAGAAGGGGAAGAATCTGATAACAAGGAGGCTGAGGAGTTGGAAGTTTACAAGGAAAATGAAGAGGGAAAAAAAAGCAAAGAGAAAGAGTCTACGCTTGGTAATCTAAGTCTTTTGTGGGTATAATTTTGATTGATTTATTTTTTACAGATTTACAATATTCTGAGAATTGTGTGTTGTGCGCTACTGAGCATTGGTTTTATTGTTTCCCTTTTACAATCATGAAGGCGCCGGTGGTGTGGAGACCCTGGTGGTTCACCGGCGAAAGCTGTGATGGCCATTGGTGTTAACCATGGCGGCGGGTGTTAGTAGTTGTGATGGTGGGGTGATTACTAATAAATATAATCCCTTTGTTCAAATATTAATGTCCAAAAAAATCTCAAATTCTCCATTGATCTTGATGAGCAAAATTGAAAGTTTTTGAACATTTATTTGAAGTACTAAATCTAAGAAAATATATACTAAATTGCTAAGAATATAAACTTAATAACTTAGACATATATAAATATTAATATAACTTTTTTTAACATACAAATAATACTCTTAAAGAAAGCAAATATCCCCCACATTCCTCAAATCCTCAAATAATCTAATTTGTCACATTAAAATATGGAAAATAAGTACATTTTAATATAAAGCAATTTTTTTGGCGGAGGAAATATAATTTTTCTTAAAGAATATGTAAATATAAAAGTGATTTTTTATATTTTATGGTTTCTCTATATTTTTCAAACATTTATATTAATATTTTATTTATATTTTATGTAAAAAATAATTTATATATTATTTAATAGTAATGTTTTTTAGAATTTATTGATATAATATATTTTCATAAAATATGAACCTTCAGGGGTTGAAAATATGAATTTAAAAGATGCTCGTTACACTTTTCGTCTATTTAGTTAGCTTTCATCGTGTGTCATTCGTTTTTGCCTTGAATTGCAATAAAATGTGAACATAGTGTACTAAATTGCAAAAAATGTAACATTAGGTCCTAAATTGCAACTTCATGTAAACTTGGTAGCAGAAAAAGGTGTTATTTTCCCTCCAAAATTAACAGAAAAATACTCCGAAATTTTTCTAATTTCATACGGTACATTTGCAAGATCCTTTATTCCATTACATATTCCTCTGCAGTATTTTCATCATTACAGTCTTATGGATCTGCTGCAGTTGATATAACCCTAAAAGCTATTTCATGCCATGATGCATATACATATATATATATAAACACACTCGAAATCTGCTCATTGTTCTGTATGGCGGTTTGGGTATTTTTTTGCAGTTTATTCCCATTGATGTAATAAGAGATCACGGCCTGAATCTGCCACCGGAGATAGACATAGTTGAAGAGAAGGGGGAGAAAAGGCGTTCAAAGATTAAAGTCTGGAAAAGTGGGCGTATAGTTGTAAAGAAATGGTGGAGGGCTTTTGCGGATGGATGGAACCAAGTGAAGATTGGTGACAAGTGCCTCTTCGAGTTTGTGCACAATTGGAAGAACAAAAGGAAACTCGCCCTAAAAGTGTGAATCTTCCGGGCTTGATCAAGCTTTAGACGAGTTATGATCAGCTGGTCGAAAACTAGACGGCCTGGTAGTGGTACCCCCATAGTTTAGTTGTTTTAAACTCGCTTTTGTTAAATCATTTTTAACGACCCGCTACATAAACAACACGCAATAGCCTATTGAGCACAAGTAACTAGAATCCAAGTGACTTATCTCATGCCCACCCAAAAGTTTACTAGCCTATTGAGCACAAATAACTTGAATCCAAATGACTTATCTAAGGCCCACCCAAAAGTTCATGAATATTATTAATGCTCAATGTTAGCTTTGTGTCGTTGTAGTTATAACTACTGCAATTCAAGCAAATTGCATTTTAGTTATCAAGTTTTATTTCCAACATCTAAATTTTTGCAACCCCTTTCCCTAGTTTAACTTTTTTTTTTCCAATCCATCAAAAAAAATTGATGAGAAATTAACTTTCATTAAAAAAAAATTGGTCATATGGCATGTACATGTTTTTCAAGGGAAAAACATGACATTAAAAATAGATTAATCAAATTCCCACATTCAAAAAATGGATTAATCAGAACTCCCAAATAAAAACAGGGTCATTAAAGAACAAATTTCAGCACAAGCCCTCATTAGAAATCAACACAAACAAAACCCAATTATATTTCATTTTCTTCAAACCTAATTATGCAACAAAGGATAACTCACAGTTTGTATACGAGTCTTCTCTTTTTTTCAAGAGGGTCAATAGTGGTTTCCCACTCACCTCCTTATTATGTCCCTAGGAGGCATGGGAAGGGATCGAATCGAATCCTAGACCTCATGCCCTGTGTGAGTTTTGGCTCTACCATTGAGTCAGTCCAGTCCTTGAGGACAACTTGTATGCGACTGTCCAAGCACTTTGCGAAGAAATTGTTTTGGACTGCCCCTCTAAATCCGACCTGACGAATCTGATGTTCCTCCCCAATCGACAAACTGCTCTTGGATTGCAAGTGGGAGGTGGAATTCGAAACCAACAAGGCCTAAATTTGAGTTACCCACCTGATTGTGCACTGTAATTCACAGCTTCAAGCTGCGATTTTGGTTATTGTGGTACGACAATGGAGGTGCTGGGCTAGGGTTTGATGGCGGGAGAGAGTATCGAAGTTGCTGTGAGAGGAGCAACAGAGTGGGGGAGAGTGATAGCGGAGTGAGGGGAGGGAGGCTGAAAAATTATAGATATTAGTAATTACATTGCAAAAGTTGGTAAAACTTGGGTAACTAAAATGCAATTCAGCAATGGAAATAAGCTCCACTGTAAATAGAAAAGAAACAGACTGCAATAAGCAACTTGCCAGACAGCATGGAAACACTCCGTCTAGCTTCCCCTCCCTCAACCCCCAAAACCCTCACAAAGAAAACGAGGCGAAAATTAAAGGGACTGTTCACATTGACGATTAAAATACTCAGAACTCAGTCAATTTACAGATAGATTATTGGTATATGATCCATTACAGCAGGCTCTGGAATGAGGCCCACACACAATTTTACAAGCTAACCTACAAAACTATGTCAGATGCACAAAGAAAAAAACATATTGTGCTCTTCAGCTGCCCCTATCATCTTTCAAGAAACTTTAACTATATCATAAAGAAAAAAGAAGGAAAAAGGGAAATACCTAATTAAGTTTCATGTTAGAAACATGGAAGTAGCCGAATTCTTTTAGCCACCAACAGCAGCGAGGAACTTCCGCTTACTTAATGGTTCCTCAAGCAACATTACAACATCGCTAACCTTTTCAAACAGCTTCTCCAGCTCGTTCACACCAAAACTTTGGAAGTCCAACGGCTTCTTGTATCTCTGCTGATATATTGCCTCAAAACCCCCCAAGAAAATCCGACAAGAATAGCTCACAAGAATCTCTTCAAGCTCATACTTGAACTGTTCAAGTCTTTGATTGACAATCTCAGATTGACCATTCCTATCATCTGGTTCTTCAACGGCTACCCTTTCATCATCTGAGCACCCATCTGAAGATCCAACGCCTACAATAACATCAGCGTGTTCGTCACTAATGGGCCCCTTCCCTTTCTTATCGTTCTTTGCTAGATCTGAGGGTGAAGTACTACTTGGTCCTGCTCTTAAATTTCGTAAATAAACAAGCCTGCCTTTTCCAGCTATGGAAATCTTGTCCGCCATTTTATTGAAAAGATCGGCAAGCTTAAACACCCCATACTCTTGTACATAAAGAGGCCTACCAAAAGTTTTCTGGTATTCAGCTGAAAAACGTTTAAGAGGTAGACATCCCCCAGATATTTCTAGAAGCTTCACAAGCTGTCCCTTTAACCCATTAAAGTCTCCAGGCTGGACCCACATGAAGTCTCTCTGGTCAGGAGAGGTAGAAAGCTGAGGGGAAACTTCATTCAAACCAGATGGAAGGCTACATGATCTCGAAGTAGGTGAATAGCAAGGCATGGAAACTGTCGCACTATTATGTTCAGATAAAGACTGTTGAATAAAAGAGAAATCCACTGAATTATAATAGCTTTGCGATATCCCTCTATATACAATTGCTTCCTCTTCATTCTGACCATCCGATGTGTCATTAATTTGGCATCCCATCAGTAAGCCTGCAATGTCAGCTCGAGAAGAAGGCAAAGATCTTGAAGGGGGCACAAAGCCTTCCCCACGAACCATACTATGCCAGTCCCAAACAAACCTGCCTGCATTACTCAAGGCTGAGTTAACCCCTACCCCAGAAGGAATGACAAGTATTACAGTATATCCACGTTGACCAAGTATATGAAGTGCTGGGGCAAAGTCAACATCACCCGAGATTAGCATTATGGAAGACGGTGGAGGGTTGTCTAGAGCAAAAAGAAACATGTCGACCAATATTGCCTTGTCAGCGGCATCTTTTCTCCCATTGGGTACGTCTACGAGCTTGACACCTGTCCTCTGGCAGCCCTCTCTTACTCGCCTGGGAAAGGCATTAAAATCTCCATAGGCAGAAAACAATGTAACTGCTCCTTTAATAATTGGATGGACCCGCAATGCCATTCTGATGTTACCGGCCACGTCTTCTGGGCGTACATCACAAGGAATGGGACAATTTTCAATGTCCCAAAGAATAGAAACAGGGCCATGTGCGCTGTTACGGCTTTGCTGTGATGGAATTAAAGGTATATTACTAGTAGAGTTTGCCATGTATGCCTGTTCGCATGCCTCGGAAGATATTACAAAAGATGATGCATTTAGATTAGTCATCATTGTCTCATTAAGGGTACCTGTAGACTGAAAAGAAGAAGAATCATAGGCAATTACTCAACAAATTGCACAAATATCAGAGTCTCATTATAAATAAACATAATAATGTGGTTTATACAATATCAAACTAATCATTCTATCAAGTCTGCATCCATAGTAATACTCAAAGGACTATAGAGAAATTAGGAGTAATGTTCAAAAGTTGGTTGTATTGTAGCTCGGTTAAAGTAAGCCTAAGAAATGTGGACCAAGCCTTCTTCTTCCCCCCCCCCCCCCGATCAAATTTTCAAGGCAGCATACTTGAAATAGAAAAGGAATAAGTGAACATTTCTAAAATAGCAACAGCATAATTACATGTGGATAGGCTCCCCCTAATTTCATTGCTAGACTCGACGAGCTAACCTATCATTTCCATCCATGTCACCTTATATATTGGGGATCCATATGGACGATTAAAAAATAAAGACCCGCTATCCACCTAGAAAACCCATATCCCATAAGCATTTGTATATTATCCATGATTCTGATCAAATCTATTGTTAATGTTTTACGGTTTAATGTGTCGCCCTTTTTTATGGAAGTCTAAATGTGCTAGAAAGATTACCGTGGAGTTGGCAAGATGAAAGAAGCAATGAGATAGGCTAGGTTATAATTATAACTCTTCATTGCATTACCACAAAGTTTGACGATTTTGCAAAAATAGAACAACTTAAGCCAGAAAAGTATAAAAAAAAATGGCAATTTACAAGGGTGAATAAACTGACATTGCTTGGTCAAAAGAATGCTTTTCCAGTAAGAAAAAGTCCCCCTCAAGTAATCATCTAACAAGCAAGATGGCAATATTATGACAAGAAGAAAACATTAATAAACATTGAAATTGCAGCTAACATGAGAATCCTGAAAGGACCCCTTCACCTTTCCCGATACTAAATGTGGTTCAATTCATTAATCTGTTTTTTCCGGTTAAATATATCATCAAAGCAGAATAACAGTACTAAAATAATTTTCTTTTTTTCAAAGAGAATTGTTATATAAACCCGTAAAATTGTTGAGTAAACCCGTAAAGCTAAAAACACCCCAAAAAATTAAAACAAACCCCTCATTTTTCCCTTTATACCCCCACTCACTCACACACCCACACCCATTAACCCTTTCATTTACTCTCTCTCACCCACACCACCCACCACCATTTTTAGAGAGAGAAAGAGAGAGAATCAGTTTGAGAGAAAGAAAAAAAGAAGAAATCAACTAATATTTAGAGAGAGAGTGAGAAATTTCGATTTTCGGTTCGATTGTATTTAAAATTACGGATTTGGGTGGTTCGGCCGCTACCAACCGAACTTTTTAAAAATTTCGGCAAACCGAGTCGAACTTTTTAAAAATTTCGGCGGGTGTGGCCGAACTTTTCAATATTTTCTAGGGGTGGCGAACTTTTCAAAATAGACTAATTTTTAAAAATTTCGGCCGGGTGTGGCGAACTTTTCAATATTTTCGTAGGGGTGGCCAGCACTGGAATTTCGGTCACTACTGGCCGAAATTTTGCAAAACGGAAAAAAATCAAAAGTTTAACAAATTTATATGTAGGAGGAAAGGGAGGTAGTGATTTTTTGATGTTTGAGAAATGAGAGTAGGAGGAAAGGGAGGGAGGTAATTTTTTTATGCAAAAAAAAATGAAGAGGGTGAGATTAATGGTGAAAAATGGGGAAGGTGGGGAAGATGGGTGAAAAATTGATTAGGGGGAAGGTGGGATAATGGGGGTATGAATTAGGGGTGGGAAAGTAATTTCATTTGATGGCATAATTGTAATTTATGCATTACGGGTTTACTCAACAATTTTACGGGTTTATATAACAATTCTCTTTTTCAAATTGTTAAAATTTACAATAAAATTAATCAAAACAAGAACTGTCTTAATACCAAAATCAGAAAGACGTAAAATTGATTGTAATTAGATAACCTAAAGCAGCAACCCAGAAATCGGAAAAAAGGAAAAACAAATCGACTAACCAAAGATTGTGCGGGACAGCCGATCCAATCCTAAATGAAAGAAATCCTCACCACCGCCTCCAATCAAAATCAAATCCAACCAAGCGCAATTGATTGATCTTGATTTTTCTAGAATCAATAGATTAGAGAAGGTACCGAAAGTGGAAAGAGTGGTGGAAGGAGTTGAGGCAGACTGAGAATTAATTTTAGCCAAGAACAATGAGGAATTTTTTCTTTGTAACCGACAATGTAAATTGCAAGAGATATAATCTACCACCACGTCATCAAAGGCGGCGGAATTGAAGAAAAGATGAATGGGCGATTTCCTTTACTTTAGAAGATGGCCTCTTAAATCCAATTTATAAAACAACATTTAAATAATTTCTCGTGTATCGTTAATAGAAAGTCATAAATATTCTTACTTTTATAAACGCGTGATGCGTCATTCGCTGGGGAGGTGACCGAACTCAATTCCAATTCCTTATAAGCTACTCTTTTCCGTCCCACCTCAATTGGTCCACGGATAAATTTTACAAATTTTAAAAAAAATAAATAAAATGGGTAGAAATTAGAGAAAAGAGAATGTAAAAGTTAAATGTATGATAGGAAATAGGAGAGAGAATGTAAAAGTTAAAAATATTTAATAAGAAAGAGAATGAGTGAAAGAAATAGTAAGTTAATGATTAATTTTTTTGTAAATATGTTAAAATTATAAGGGTATAATGAATGATTTTTTTGTAAATATATAAACATTATGAGGGTATAAATGTCCGAAACACTGTTCACTTCTTTCCATTTAAGAAATGGCTCAATTGAGGTGGGACGTCTCAAAAAGAAAAGTGGATCAATTGAGGTAGGACGGAGGGAGTATGTTTTAGTTACTGGAATTTTTAAAATTATATATATTGGTCACTAGAATTTCTGACATTTCAGATCAGTCATTGGACTTAAAATAGTTTTAGTTAGACGTGTCCAAAATCTAACCGGAACCGGCTAACCGGAGGTTAATAATGCAGTAATCAGAAATCTATAGTCAGCCTTAGCACCGCCTTAACCGAAACCGGCGGTTACACGGTTAGGTTAAGGTTAAGGTTTTCAAAAACCGGCAACCGGCGGTTATAACCGGCGATTATAACCGTTTAACTAACCGGCGGTTATAACCGCCTAACCTTGAAATTTTGAAATTTGAAATTCAAATTTCAAATTTTGAATTATATATATTATATTATATATGTTTATATATATAATATATAATATATAATATATAATATATATTTATATATATAATATTATATAGTATTATATATATATATATATATATATATATATATATATATATATATATAATATTTACTATTTCTTTTGAGGTAAATGCTCCTAAATGTCCCCCCTTAATTATAAAAGGGTAAGGTTGGTTGTCCCCCTCTTTGTAATTTTATTTAATTAATAAAATTTAAGGGTACCGTCCCTTTTTATTTTATATACTTTCGTTTATTTTTAAAAAAGTTTAGTTTTATTTCTTTCAAAATTCATAACTTTTTTTATATATCTTTTTGCAAAAAATGTATATAGTAAACAAAAGTCTAAAATGGTCTTCTTTATCCAAAAAAAAAAATAAATAAAAAATAAAAAGTTAACTTTTTTATAAAACTAGTTAAAATCTGTTAAAAAGTTAACTATTTTCTTCAAAAAAAATGTTAAAAACTGTTTTTTAAAAGAAATATTTCTCAAATAGCTTTGCTTAACCAAAAAAAAAAAAAGCATTAAAAAATCTGTTAAACACATTTTTCGTTAAAATTTCATTTATTTAAAAATTCTTAACTTTTTTTTATAACTTTTTTCCAACAAAACTCATTAATAAGTAACATCTCAAATTGTATTCTTTATTCAAAAAAAATAACAAAAAAACTAAAAAGGGGTTATACAGTACAAAAGTTAACTATTCCGTTAAAAAAGGACCAAACTGAAAAGAAAAAAAAGCACATTTTTAACCGTGTAACCGTGTTTAACCGTTAACCGTATAACCGTAACCGTTAGTACACGATTAACGGTTAGGTTACGGTTAAGACTTAACGAAATTTTTAACCGGCGGTTATAACCGTTAACCGGCGGTTATAACCGTTTGGACACGTCTAGTTTTAGTCTGATCACTTTAGTCTTAAAAGTTACAAATTAATCACTGAATTTTTTAAATTATCACAACTGTCTTTACCCTTTCCAAAAATACTTTCATTTTTTTAAATGTATCACATTATTACACTTTAATTAATTCACTTATTTAAAAAAATGTCAAAAGTTAAGTCAATTATTTATAGAAATGTCACAAAGACAATTATTTACAGAATTGCGATCTCACTTCCGATGCAACTCTTATAGCTGAAATATAAGATGAATTCACTTCTTATAATTCACTTATAAGTAGATTTTTTCAACCAAAAATTAAAAAATTCCAAAAATAGTCTTTAATAGTGTGATAATTTATATATTTAAACTTTTATAGTTGAATTATAAGACAAATTCACCTCTTATAATTCATCTAGAAGACAATTTTTTCGAAAGAAAATCAAAAATTTCAATAACAACGAATTAATCTTATAATTTACACATTATAAGTCTTATATCTAAATGATAAAACCAACTTGCCTCTTATAACTACTTTGTCTCTTATAATTGACTTATAAGACAATTTTTTTCAAAAAAAAAAATCAATGATAACAACGAATTAATCTCATAATTTACATATTACAATTTTTATAAGTGAATTATAAGACTATTTCATCTCTTATAATTGACTTATTATAAGACAATACTTTCAATCAAAAAATTCAATAATAACAACGAATCAATCTCATAATTTACACATTATAAGTCTTATATCAAGTTATAAAACCAACTTGTCTTTTATAGGATCTATTATAAGTGAAATATAAGACTATTTCATCTTTTATAATTGACTTATTATAAGACAATGCTTTCAATCAATAAAATCAAAATTTTTAATAATAACAACGAATTAATCTCATAATTTACACATTACAAGTCTTATATCTAAATTATAAGATCAACTTAACTATTGTAACTAGTTTGTCTTTTATAATTGACTTATAAGATAAAATTTTTAAATAAAAAAAATCAATGATAACAACGAATTAATCTCATAATTTACACATTATAACTCTTATAATTTAATTATAAGACCAATTAATCTTTTATAATTGACTTATAACAGTAAGACAATTCTTTCTACCAAAAAAATAAAAAATTCTAATAATAGCCAAGAAATAATTTGATAATTACACATGACAACTTTTTTAACTAATGAATAAGATCAATTCACTTATGATAATTAAGATATAAGACAATTTTTTCAACCTAAAAATAATCAACCACTTTTGGGTCCAAATTGTTCACGCATCCGCAAGTTTTTCATACAAACATTACAAAAACATCCAGTTCATTCATCCATCTCCAACATTTTCGTAAAATCATTAAAAAAAATCATTCAAAAAAACTATATTCATGTTCAAGAGCATTGATTGATTTTATTTTTATTTATTTTTTTACTAATAACTTGATTTCTTTTGTGGAGAAATATCATCAACTGAAGTTTAACAACTAAGGGGCCGTTTGGTTCGGTGGAAAAAAAGTGAAGGAATGGAATGGTCAATGGAATTGAATTCCTTAAGAAATTGGAATGGAAAAAAAACTGGTCAAACCACTCTGTTTGGTTGGCACGGAATGGAATGAAATTGTCATTCAATTCATTGGCAAATCATGTTTGATTTGAAAATACAAATTATCGGAATGGAATGAAAGCATATAAAATGATCAATTTACCCTTTCTAAAAAAATTTGGGGGTGGGGGGTAGGTAGGGGTATGCAAAATGAGTAAAAATATTTTTTCGTGGGAGGGGGGTGGGGTAGATAGGGGTATGCAAAATGAGTAAAAAATATTTTTTTCGTGGGAGGAGGGTTGGGGGTGGGGTAGGTAGGGGTATGCAAAATGAGTAAAAAATATTTTTTTTTCGTGGGGTGGGGGGTAGGCAGAAAAAAAATAAAATTCGTGGGGGTGGGGGGGTGGGGGGGGGGTAGGGGGCGAGGGTAATTTGGATGGGGGTAGGCGGAAAAAAAAAATCGTGGGGATGGGGGGTGGGGGGTTGGCAAAAAAAAATTTCGTGGGGGTGGGGGGTAGGCAGAAAAAAATATTTGTGGGGGTGGGTGGTGGGGTAGGTAGGGGTATGCAAAATGAGTAAAAAATATTTTTTTCGTGGGGGTGGGGGGTGGGGGGTAGGCAGAAAAAAAATAAAATTCGTGGGGGGTGGGGTGGGGGGTAAGGCAGGGCTGGATGGGGGGGTAGGCAGAAAAAAAAAATCGTGGGGGTGGGGGGTAGGCAGAAAAAAAAAAAAATTGTGGGGGTGGGGGGGTGGGGTAGGACAGGGGCTGATTGGGGGTGGGTAGGGGGTAGGGGTGGTTTGGGTTTCGGGGTATTTTGGTCAAAAAAAAAAAAATTTTCCATTCCCTAAGAAATTGGTCATTCCTTCCATATATGGAAGGAACGACAAATTTCTTCCAGGGAGGAAATTGGCCATTCCGTTGGAATGAAAATTTTAAAACTTCTTCAACCAAAAGGCCAAATGATTTGGGGGAATAGAATTGGGCATTCCATTCCCCCACTTTACCACAACCAAACGCCCCCTAAGTCTCAAAACAACCAAAAGAAAATAAAAGAACAAAAGGCATAGGAGAATTAAGCAACCAGTGTCCTCTTCAACACCAGTTTACATCAGTTCTTGTAATTTTCTCACACATCAACCAACTTTCTTCTTGAAATCATCTTTTCATTCTCTCCATTTTTCTGCGGTGGTTGAGAAGTAACCGTCACGGAGAAGTGAACTCTGGTGGGAGAGTGTTTGAGAGAGAGAAATTGTTTGTGCGTGTGTGATTTTCTAGAGGGAGAAAGAAAGATGAAAAAATGAAGTGAGGGGTGGGAGGGAGAGAAAATGACGTGAGTGGAGGGAGGAGAGGGGTATCCCAGGGGTGTTTGGAGAATTAGAATTTCGGATGAATTTTTTATTTGAGATTTACAAAATGTCTTTTTTAAAAATAGAATAAAATCTGAATATGAGTGCACTTCGGAAATTTTTCCAAAATGAATTTATGGAACATTAACTACTCTTTTTTAACTAAAGTTATGAAGAAGTTAAAAAATTGGGACATCTGACAAAAATTACTTTTGAAATATGAATTTTTTTAACTAAAGTTATGAAGATATATTGGTTCTTTGCTGTCATAAAGTCCTTCGTTAAATTTATTAGGGGCTTAATTGGTTCGGTTCTAACCTCGTTTCGAGACATAATCGAACAAAATCATGTGATTTGATTTGATTTTTAAGTATAAATAATTTGGTTCGTTTTCAAATTTTGGCAAGCCACATGGTTCGATTTGGTTTGTGGTCCTACCCTCCCAGACCAAACCAAACCAAATCAAATTGCGAATTGAAACCAAACCACCAAATCGAACTGCGAGACCAAACCACATTACATAAACTAATCCTAACCCACATTTTGTATCTTATTTAATATTTTCGTATATTTATTAAAATGTACTGTTACATCGATAAAAAAAACTATATTAAATAAACTAATCCTAACCCCCATTGTGTATCTTATTTAATATTAATTTCATCATTTATTATTGTAATTGCAACAAATAAATAACTAAGTTCTCTCTACGGTCGAAGATTGTAAAATATTTTTCTTCATTCGGCCTCTTTTTTTCCTCTACTCTCTCTCTCTTCCTCCGACTTTCCTCTTAACGCCCGCATCTTTCGCTCTTTCTCTGAGATCACATAAAATTTAAACAATATTGAAATGAGTTTCGGTATTAATCGTGGTTTGAATCACAGTCCAAATCATGATTTGATCCACGGATTGTACCGCGGTTTGAACCACATTATTGAACCGCGGTGAAACCGTGAGTTTTATGGGAACATATTTATGTTTCCTTATTTAAAAAGATCTCTATTATGGTAAGTAGATTTTGGGACTTTCATGGAGATTTATAAGTATCCTACTTTGACTAGGAATTGTAAATATAGTAAATATCTTTTATTTATGTACATAGTTTCATATTAGGACTAACCTACTAATATTTGATTTCCTTGTGAGTGTGTTTTATGTTTTCATATAGGAAAAGGAATCTCACAAAGGAAGATGTCGATTGCATGAAGATCTTCTCCATGGTGCATTATAAATACAAGACATTCAACACAAGAGAAGCTACAGAATTTTAGAGAGAAAATTACTCATTCTTCATTGTATTCGACATTATTGTTTTAGGTTGTGAGTGAAGGTTGTGTCTTACATCCGTAACTCACATCTAGGTTTTCATAGAGTTCTCTTGTTTTACTTCTGACTAGAATAGATCCTACTTGGGAAAGGGGAGTTGTTCTTGTCATAGAAGGTGATTAGAACTCGTTTAGTATTTTCATATTTTAGTTTTTCGCTTTTTTGTTTTTGTAAGAAACGAAAGTTTTTATAGTGAAAAGTTTTTGGGCGTAAGCCTAGTTTGCTGATCACATTGATCAGTAAGCGTATATAACTCTTGGGTTATTGCATTTAATTTGTTTTTAATTACTTTATTCCATTTGCATTATACGTGGATGTGTGGACGGATTGTGAGACACATACGTACTCACATCCGATTACTGTTGTGTGATTAAGTTTCCTAGCTACACGAAACTTTCAATTGGTATCAGAGCCAACTCTCGAAATATTACTGAGTGTTGATCCAGAAAGTGTAGTCATTATGGAATGCCAAAATCACCAAAATAGGCCTCCTGTCTTGGATGACACAAATTATTCTCTTTGGAAGTCTAAGATGCGAAATTACATCAAAAGTATTGATGAAAGGGCTTGGATGTGTATTCTTGTTGCATGGCAACCTCCTACTGTGGAGAAAAAGCCATCTTCTGGTGTTGGTGAGTCTATTTTCGAAAGAAAACCGAAGAGCAATGGACTCTTGATGAAATACAAGCTGCAAACTACAATTCAAAAGCTATGGGTGCTATTTCCAGCCATGTTTCTGGGAATATGTACAAGCTTATAACTAATGAGAGCATAGCCAAAACTGCTTGGGATATTTTGCAAACTCAATGTGAGGGAGCACCAAGTGTGAAGGCTACCAGGCTTAGAATTTTAATGGATAGGTTTGAGTTACTTCGAATGGAAGAAACTGAGGACATTGTGTCATATGCTGCTAAGATTCATGAAATTTCAAATGAATGCACAAGTCTAGGAGAATCTATCTCCAATGCAAGACTTGTAAGTAAGATTTTAAGGACCTTACCTGAGAGGTTTAACATAAAAGTGGCTGTGATTGAGGAAACAAAAGACACAAACATTGTAGGTCTTGACACAATCATAGGAATCTTGACTGTGTTTGAGCTTAACCTTGAGGCTCAGAAAAAGAACAAAACACACAGTCTTGCCCTCAAAAGTGTTGCTGCACTTCCAAAAAAGCTTGTGGAATTATCCTCTGAAATTGACAAGTCTAATTTAGAAGAAAAGGATGTAGCTCTTATCTCAAAGAAATTCAGTTCTATACTGAAAAATAGAAGGATAAGCAAATTCCCTAATAGACCTACTTCGGTACTCTTGAAAAGTCAAAACCTAGCACTGATTTGGATTCGAGAAACCAAGCTTTGAAAATAAATCATCTGAATCTGTCCAATGTAGGGCATGTCGTGGCTATGGTCATTATGCAAATGAGTGTGCTAACACACTTAAAAAGAAGGGAATGAGCTTAACTGCTACCCTTAGTGACAGTGAGGATGAAGAAGAAGAAGTGGCTAATATGTCTGTCTTAAGCTGTCATTACGTGTTTAATGCCTTTTACTGCGAGATATAGAAGAAGATGATCTGAAAATTCCTTGGATGTGGTCTCGATTGTGAACACGTACGGTGTCACATCTGAACTATTCTTTGGCTTGTTTCTCTGTAAAAGGAGATTCGAGATGATGAAGATGAAGAAAGGGACATCCCTATGAAGAACTTTTTGCAACATACAAGGAGCTGCATACTGATTGGATGAAAAGATTGGACAAGATTGAGGTACTTGTTAAGGTAAATAAATCTCTTTACGATAAATTAGCTGCTTGTGAAGATGAAAAAGCTATTCTTTCAAAGGAAAATGATGCTCAAAAAGATACCATTGCAAGACTTGAAGTCCTTGTGACCAAAAGAGAAGTTGACCTTGAAAAGTTCAAGAATGAATGTGAAAAAGCTGAAAATACTTTTACTAAATTAAACAAAAGTAAAATGAAAATGGAAGAAGCTTTCTCTGTAGGTCAACGTGACAAATCTGGTTTGGGTTTTGAAAATAATTTTGTAAAGGAGGGATGTGAGGCTTCTACCTCAAAAAGTGTGAAAAAACAAGCTTTTAAAGAAAAAGTCATTTTGAGTGAGAAAAGACCTAGGAAGAGGCATTACATTTGCCATTACTGCCTAGCTCCTGGTCACATTAGGACCTTCTGTTACAAACTCAAGGCTGATAAAAAATCTGGTCACTTCAATCAGCCTCAGATGTGTGAGAAGATGAATGCACATCCTAACACACATCCTGTCAATCTGAGACCTATGCAACTCAAAAAGAAAACTGTTAAACAGTGGGTGGCCAAACCAATTACCACCTGCAATGTTGTTTACTCTTCCCTCAAGAGTACTGTCTCTGGCTCTTGGTATTTTGATAGTGGGTGCTCTAGGCACATGACTGGAAACCAAGCAGTCCTTCTTGACTATGAAGTGATTAATGGAGGGAAAGTAAATTTTGGTGGAGGTTCTCAAGGAAAGATTGTTGGAAAAGGAACCCTAGATGTTAAGGGTCTCCCAAAATTGCACAATGTGTACCATGTGGAAGGCTTGAAAGCCAACCTAATAAGCATCGATCAGGTGTGATGATGACCTATTTGTGAAGTTTGATAAGCACTTGTGTGAAGTGTTTGATAAGGATAATAAATGTGTGTTTCTTGGTCCTAGATCTGCGACAATTGTTACCAATTTGGTGACAATCTTTCTTGCCTAAGCTCAAAAGCTAATGATGTCAATCTGTGGCACCAAAAATTAGGGCATGCTAGGCGTAGAACTGCGGAAGAACTTGAAAGGTTTGAAGCTATTAAAGACCTCCCTGGCTGAACTTCAAGAACCCTGATGTTTGTGGTTCATGTCAAAAGGGAAAACAAACAAAAGCATCACATAAAAAGGTCCAACAATGCTCCACAACTAGATGTTTGGAGATGATTCAAACTGATTTAATGGGACCTATTGAAGTAGAAAGCTTTGGTAGGAAGAAATATGCCTTTGTGTGTGTTGATGATTATTCTAGGTACACTTGGGTAATGTTCTTAAGAGAAAAGTCAGAAACAATTGGAGAATTCAAGAATTGGTACAAAAGGGTGAGAAACCTTTATGGCCTTAAGGCTGTGAGAATAAGGTCGACCGTAGCCTTGAATATGAGAATCAAATGTTCACCAATTTTTGCAATTCTAAGGGAATCACTCATGAGTTTTACGCACCAATCACCCCACAGAATGGAATTCTTGAAAGAAAGAATAGAACTTTGCAAGAAATGGCTAGGGTCATGCTAAGTTCTAAAAACTTGTCCAAGAAATTTTGGGCGAAGCTTTAAACACTTTGCTTGCCACATTGGCGATAGGGTGTTCCTAAGGATTAGTAGCCTTGTCACTCCATACCAAATCCTCCTTGGAAAGAAACCAGCTTGTGAAATATTTTCATGTATTTGGATGTGTTTGCTATATTCTCAATGATAGAGAATACCTGTCCAAGTTTGACTCAAAGAGTGACAAAGCAATTTTCATGGGCTATTCCACTAATAGTAGAGCTTACAGAGTTTTCAATCTCAAAACTAAGACCATTATGAAATCTGCTAATGTTAAATTTGATGACTCATTTGATCTTAACCTCAAGACTGCTGAGGATGATGTTTCGAGGTTGCTTCTTTGGACTGGAAGGATGAAGAAAGCAGTCTTTGAAAAGTCAAAAGAAGCTTCAGTCTTGATAAACATGTTGAACACGATAAGGATGTAACCAAGGATGTGGACACATACGCCTCCACATACGAACCCACATCTGCTCCCACATCCACTCAAACTCGCATGGCGAGGGCGGTTCCTCGATTACGATCGGGATGATGCTCCAGAAGGTAATGTGAATGGGTGTGTGGATAGGTCAAAGGACATCCCTTCAAAAATCCAGAAAAACCACCCCACTTCACAAGTTATGGGAGATGTGCATGCTCAAGTGAGAACTAGACAAAAGGACAAAGTTGATTATAGAAAGATGGCTGGTTTATGGAGTTGCTCCTCAGCATACTCCCAGGTAAGTTTCTGTTGTTTTGTTTCAAAAATTGAACCTAAGAATGTTCTTTGAAGCATTGAAAGATGCTGACTGGATTATGGCTATGCAAGATGAATTGATTCAATTTGAGAAAAATGAGGTATGGACTCTTGTTCCTAGACCCTCACATGGTAATGTTATAGGAACCAAATGGATTTTCAAGAACAAAACTGATGAGCAAGGTGTGATCACTAGAAATAAAGCTAGGTTAGTTGCTCAAGGTTATACTCAAATAGAGGGAATAGATTTTGAGGAGACATTTGCTCCTGTTGCAAGAATTGAGTCCATTAGGCTTTTATTAGCCATTGCTTGTTATCTCAAGATTACTCTTCATCAAATGGATGTTAAGAGTGCTTTTCTGAATGGGATATTAAATGAGGAAGCCTATGTTGAACAACCTAAAGGCTTTGTGGACTCCAAGTATCATAACCATGTGTATAAGCTGAAGAAAGCTCTGTATGGGCTAAAACAAGCCCCTAGAGCTTGGTATGGTAGGTTGACTGACCATTTGCTTCAACTAGGATTCAAGAGAGGTGAGGTTGACAAAACCTTGTTTGTAAGGAAAAATAAAAAAGGAGATTCTTGTGGCACAAATCTATGTAGATGATATTGTGTTTGGGTCAAACTCTGACCCTATGCTAACTGAATTTGTGGATAGCATGACTTCCACATTTGAGATGAGTATGGTAGGTGAGTTGAACTTTTTCTTAGGATTACAGATTAAGCAATTCAAAGATGGCATGTTCATTTCACCGTCTAAGTATGCCAAGAATCTTATGAAAAAATTTGAGCTTGAACACTCTTCACATCAAAGAACCCCAATGGGATCTTCCCAAAAGCTAAGTCATGATTCAGATGGTGAGAGTGTTGATCAAACCCTTTATAGAAGCATGATAGGAAGTCTGCTTTACCTCACTGCAAGTAGACGACATTATGTACGGTGTGTGTCTCGTGCAAGATACCAAGCCAACCCTAAGGTGTCCCATCTTAAAGCCTTGAAAGAATCATTAGATATGTGAGTGGAATTTGTGAACCTAGGTCTGCGTTACTCCAAAGAAACAAACACCAATTTGGTTGGGTACATGATTACGATTGGGTTTGGAAATAGTGATGATAGAAAGAGTACCACAGGTGGATGTTTCTACCTAGGAAATAACCTTGTGTCTTGGTATAGTAGAAAGCAAAATTGTGTGTCCTTATCCTTGCTGAAATTTGAATATGTTGCCCTTGGGAGTTCTTTGCACACAATTACTTTGGATGAATCAAATGTTGAAAGATTATGGATTGAATAGCAAAGTTTTGACTGCTTTTTGTGATAACAAAAGTGCCTTGGACATATCTAAAAATCCTGTCCAACATTCTAGAACAAAGCACATTGATATTAGACATCATTTCATTTGAGATCTTGTAGAACAAAAAGCGTGTAATGCGGAATTTGTTGGGACTGAAAATCAATTGGCTGATATATTTACAAAGGCATTAGATTTGGAGAGATTTTCCTCCTTGAGGAAGTCTCTTGGCTTGTGTGATATCTAAAGTTGTGAGACCAAATGTGTCTCACATCCTCTAACACATCTGTATAATAGATTAACTGAAAAAAAAATAAAAAAATTATAAAAAAAAAAATTCAAAAAAAAAATATATCATGCATTAGCACGAAATTTCTCAGTGTGGTCACTTGTGAGTCTTCATCTTTGACATGGTTTTTGATCACTTAATTGTGAACACTTCCTGTTCATGTCACCTTTTGGTGACTTGATATAACCTTCTTAGGTATCTCACAGTGGGTGCTAAAAGAAAAAAAAAATCATGTGAGAAACAGCTGCTTCACCCTTAGTATGAAGCCAGACCATTGTGATCAAGTGACTTTCATAAGTAAACTTGAAGTCAAACTTGACAAGATCATTGGGAAAAAGGGCTATCTTTGGGATCAAGTAAAGTGAAAGCTACTCACAATGTAAAAATCCACAACAAAAAATTGGTGGATGCATCACAGAGGCATGCGGGATTGGATTATTGCTCATTGACTTTTTGTGATCTAAATGTGTCCCCATATGTGACTCACATCCTATGCCACATTCATAAGCTGAGAATATTTCCATCACCTATGTGTTTGCATCATGCTAGGCATATTGCATTTTTTAGGACATATAGGAGCTTTGTAAATATGCTAGTTAATTAATTTTCTTTCCTAGTTCATTCTTTGATTATATAGGTTTTTGATCTCGATATCTTTCATGAAAGAAAAAGGTGTGTATCAATCCTTGTTTGAAAAGGTTGGAAAATTCATTTGGGATTACTGTTTTTAAAATAAAGATATGGCCGAGATATTTTTGTTTCCATAAAAATCTATCAAAATCTTGTTTGTACTTTAATTCCCTATTTCTTAGAAGGTGGTTGTGTGTGGTAACCTCAAAGGGTTCTAGCCGTTGGAGGACTCCTAAGGAATATAGGTTGTGTGAGACCTTTTAGGAAAAGGATTTCCAAAATTCAGTTGGAAAGGGGGAGTTGTGAGTATTTAAGATACCTCACATCCGTCCCATCCCCCATAAACCCTTGCTAAAACCTCTTGTTCTTCCTTAAGCTCTGCACACAATCACACACATTGCATTAATTCCTTCTTCAACTATTCCACCTAACCAAATCCTTCAGATTAAATGGCCGATCATTCGAATATTAGGGAAGAAGACGTTCTTGATATCGCCCCAATCTCTGTAGCAAAAGGCGAGTCTTCCATTGTCATCAACCCTGCGATCTCTCAATTTCTTGCTGAATTCGCCTCTCCTTCACCCTCATCTGATCCAATCATGGAAGCTCCATCTCCTAAATCCCCCACATTGGATCCATTGCCTGTTTCAACCGCTGAAAACCCTAAGGCTCCAACCTCTCCGGTGATTCCACCATCGGTTGTCGCCCCTGTCTCTGTCTCTGTGGAACCTTCATCAACCAAGAAGAGGAAGCTTTCCCAAGCAAAATCCCCAAAGCCTGCTGCAACTCCAGTGCCCCTACGTAATCTTCGTCGTTCTGGTAGGGTTCGTAAGTTGTCAGAATCTGACAAGGCCAAGAATTTAAAGAAACCTGGCGGGAAGCCCTCTACAGCCATTGCACTTGAAGAAGATGATGAAGAAGAAGAGGTAATTGCCCCTCTTATTAGGACTAAGGCTCAACCCCCAATTCCTCCTCCCGTAGTTGTTGATCCTATTATTACCCCTTCTGTTGATACTCCCCATGTTGAACCTATTACTCCTGTTGAGACTGTTCCCCATGCAGAGTCTGTTGATCCTATTGCTCCATCACCCTCTCCCATAGTGTCATCTGATCCCATTATCCCTGTTACCACTCATACATTGAGGTTTCACCTCCTGTGGATAATGTTTATGTCCTTGTTGTTGATCTTGCCTCTTGTAGTTGCTAGTCCTGTTGAGGACCTTATTTCTTTTGATGATGAAGAACCTTTAGCAAATATTTTAATGGATTTGAGGGGAAAGAAAAAGGTGGCTTCTACTGATTTAGAGCCAATTGAAGATGAATCTGATTCTAGTTCAGATAGTGATGATACTGCATCCGATGAGAACTACAAGCTAGGGAGAGAAGAGCTTGATCAAGAGAAAGAGGACCAAGAGTTAGATTCCTCTGGCGATGATGATGCGAGATTGAATCCATCAAAGTTCCATTCCCTTCGAAAGATGTGTCTGAGGATGTGCACACATCCAGACGCACATCTACAAGGAAGAAAGCTGAAAAGGGTATGTCTTCTACTCTTACCATTGCTCCTACCCCAAAACCCTTTTCCAAGAAATTCTTGACTAAAAAGGCATCTGATAGGTTTGGCCTTATTTCTTCTAAAGCTTTTATTGTTGAAATGTAAAGGGATAGGAAAACCTTTGTTAAGCTTGATATGGATAAATTTTTTGAGGAAAGAGGTCTGTTCTTAACTGTGGATCATCCCCTACCTTTCTACCCTAAGATGGTGTATGAATTTTATGCCAATTTGACTAAGGGATTAGATAAAAATTACTCCTCTCCTCCCTCTGTATATGTTAGAGGAGTGTTTGTCCCTTTTTCACCATCTGTCATAAATGATTTGCTTGGTTTGAATGATAATTTGGATGAGTTAATTTCTATTGATGATGATGAGCTTGTGTCTGCTATCACCCATGGAAAGGTGACTTCTTGGCCTGTAAAGCCAAAGGATTTGGGTAGTGGCTCCTTGTCCTCCCTTTACTGTTTTCTCCATTATATTCTTGTTGCCAATCTTTGCCCCTCCAATAACAAAACCTCAGTTACAAGGGTGCAAGCTCTCCTTCTCTATAGATTGGGCATCAAGAGGCATATTAATTTTGGTGATTTCATCTTTAGGAAGATTTGTGACTATGGAGAGTCGCCATCTAAAAAGTGGTCTTTACCCTATCCTTCATTGATTTCTCAAATCCTTATTGCCAATGGAGTTAAACCTGAGAAAGGAGAAGAAAAGGTTGAAAATTTTGCTCTGTTTAAGGAATCCAAAACCCTGCTTGACCCCAAGCAAAGACATGTGGATCTTCCTTTGGGTACTGTTCCTGAGCTTGGTATGCCAGATGTGGACACATCTGAAGCCACATCTGAAGACAACTTTGTGGCTCAAATGAAGGACTTAGATGCTGCGATTATAGAAGCTGAATCTCAAGCTCAAGCCTCTATTAACCATGCCAATAATCTGAAAGCTCTTAGAGATAATCTCATTCGATGGCATGCTAAACTTTCTAGTCAAAAAGGGGGAGAATCAAGTTTTGGAAATGGAAAGTGGGATCTGCATTCTTCTTCTTCTGCTTTCAAGTATTTGGATTTAAATGGAGACATTTTGAACTTTAATTTAGGGGGAGAAATTTTTGGTTGTTTTGATGATTGCAAAAACAATTTTAATTTCTGTTTTAGTTTTTAGTTTCTAAACAATGGGTTGTAATAGCTTTTAATTAAGACATTGCTGGATGATTTTTGCTTTTGCTCAATACACTGCTGGTATTCTGTTTCTGTTCTAACATTGTTCTTGCAGTTTTTATGTGTGGATGTGTATACACATCTGGACACACATTCATTCAGGGGGAGTTATATTTTTCTATATTCTGTGGTCATAAAAATGTGATTGTTATAAATCTTTGGTTTTGACCAGAAAGTCCAAAATAGGGGGAGATTGAAACCGTGAGTTTTATGGGAACATATTTATGTTTCCTTATTTAAAAAGATCTCTATTATGGTAAGTAGATTTTGGGACTTTCATGGAAATTTATAAGTATCCTACTTTGACTAAGAATTGTAAATATAGTAAATATCTTTTATTTATGTACATAGTTTCATATTAGGACTAACCTACTAATATTTGATTTCCTTGTGAGTGTGTTTTATGTTTTCATATAGGAAAAGGAATCTCACAAAGGAAGAGGTCGATTGCATGAAGATCTTCTCCATGGTGCATTATAAATACAAGACATTCAGCACAAGAGAAGCTACGGAATTTTAGAGAGAAAATTACTCATTCTTCATTGTATTCGACATTATTGTTTTAGGTTGTGAGTGAAGGTTGTGCCTTACATCCGTAACTCACATCTAGGTTTTCATAGAGTTCTCTTGTTTTACTTCTGACTAGAATAGATCCTACTTGGGAAAGGGGAGTTGTTCTTGTCATAGAAGGTGATTAGAACTCGTTTAGTATTTTCATATTTTAGTTTTTCGCTTTTTTGTTTTTGTAAGAAACGAAAGTTTTTATAGTGAAAAGTTTTTGGGCGTAAGCCTAGTTTGCTGATCACATTGATCAGTAAGCGTATATAACTCTTGGGTTATTGCATTTAATTTGTTTTTAATTACTTTATTCCGCTGCATTATCTGTGGATGTGTGGACAGTTGTGAGACACATCTGTACTCACATCCGTTGCCTGTTGTGTGATTAAGTTTCCTAGCTACACGAAACTTTCACGCGGTTTGAACCAAACCGAACCAAACCATAGCAATTTGATTTGGTTCGGTTTGAATTTTTTCATGGTTCGATTCGATTTGATTTGAAATTTTTCAGAACCGATGACTAATGGTTCGATCCGTAAATTTCCTGGAACTGAACCATTTACACCCTAAAATTTATGTTAACTTGATTAACAGTCCCGTCAACTTTAGCTCAACGACTCGTGATTTATTTCTGGCAATTCCAAATCCAAAGCAACAATAATGTCATTGCAGTCTATAAACAAATACAAACCAGGTTCTATGCAAATAATCAATTATTTACTCTAACTGGCAACATCATTCAGTTTCAATCAAATCCTGGAAATTTTGTACAGAATGTTTTGAGCAAGACAAGGGCAGATTTGCCTTTATACATCATCAGCCATACGCCTCCTCTTCTAACCGCAAACAACAGAAACTGTAACTTTACAAGCAGTATTTGTGCAATGCAACAAAAAGTACGATAATAACAAAAGGGTAGAAATGTCCAAGATCATTACGAAGAAGCCAAGACCCTTTCAATTGCTGCCATGTAGAACTCCTTTGGCATGGTACCAACAACCGAGTCACATTTCACACCATTCTTGAATAGCAAAACTACTGGCACTGCCTTTATCTCATAGTCCTCTGCAATTTCCAAGTCCATGTCAGTATTGAGTGTGAAACATTTAAGCTTCCCGGCATACTCAGTTGCAATCTCATCAATCACTCGGTGCACCATCTGACATGGCCCACACCAACTAGCGTAGAACTCAACTAGTACTGGGGTTTCACTGTTCAAAATCGACGTGTTCCATGACTTCGCAGTGACCACTGAAGCTGCACATGAAAAATAGAATTTGGTAAACTGCAACCATTATTGAGATATTTCAATAATGAACTACTCCGTATTGCTCAGCATATAGTAACAGACTCAAAATATACCCATTATACTCCCTCCGTCCCACAAAGATGTTACCACATTCCATTTTGTTTGTCCCCAAAAGGAAGTCGAATGGTTAAAATAAGTAAATTTCCAGAATTTGAGTGAACTGGATGTGGATGATGGGCTAATATTAGTGGTCCTTTGTATGATTCTTATGTGCATATAGGGGATGATTATGGGAAAAAAACATATCACAAAATTGTTTGAAAAGTAAAATGGGAACATCCTCATGGGCCGGAGGGAGTACGTGCTAGTATACATTAATGAGGCAAGGAAAAATATTAAATTTACCTGCCATATAACAATTTTATTAAGATTTTAAGAGAAGCAAACATTACAAGCCTACAACCCTCATCCAGATATAGAAGGGTATTTTCATGTCTACGTTATTCACACAGATGTCAAAGGTGTAATGATCAAGTTCACCTTGCGGGTACAAATCTAGCAGTACCCATTTACTTCACCCGAAACCACCTAATCTTACATTCAGATAACAACAAACAATGAGAGCCTTAATGAAGCAGCATATATCGTGAGCCCAAGAACGGCTTTGGAACACAAACTACAGCTAGAAACTTTCCCACTAAAAAATGTGCTTGCGTTTTCTTACCATTATCAACTTATGAAATAGCTATTGTAAATCTCTTCTAAGTTTTACATTGTCAAAGAACATGCACGCGTGAGGGAGTGGGGGCCAGAAGAAGAAGATAGTAAGCCCATTTAATGAAACCGAATCGAGGACGGAAGTAAAGTAATAGTCTTCAATTTCTTGAGATCCTATGTTTCTTCAGCACAGAATTTCCAGATAATTCATGATTCCATATTTTTCCATACAGATGAAAATAACTTTATTCTTTTGAAAGATTGAGACAAAAGCATGTGTGAAGGTCCTCGACGAACTTCGACAACTTTCAAAATTTAGACACAGATTTCAGCAGCAATAACAAGTTAACACCAATTGGCACTAGATTTAAGTTCTTCTGATGTCAGAGAAGCTTGGGTGGCTTATCTCTGACCATTGACATGTTTTCTGAAGATTCAGAAAGACAGTTGAATAACAAAGCTCTTCTGCTCATACATATAAACAATTTGAAGAATCACTACTCTCTCGTAAATATGGCAACTCAATAAGAGTGAGAATAACACATTGATTCATCTACCAAATTCGTAAAAAAAAAATTGGTCTGAACATAAAGTCAAACATTAGCTTGAACAGCATCGGATTTGAATTGACTTTTCCTGTTAAGAAACTATGCTCTTTTTAATCATATACCCACGTCCAAGATTCTCACAATCATAGATTTGGCGGGTTCAAGAAACTTTCAGTCTAATATCTGGCACAGGAATAGAAAGAAAATGTTTCCCCAAAGCCAGATACATGTCCAAAAAGGTTGCCAAGGAGGTAACCGTGCTTGTCAGATCAATGAGGTAATATTTCCTACTATAGACAGAAATCTTTGGGAAACAGATATGACATTCAAAATTTGTCAGAGTATGAAATAGTTTTCTAATAATAAATATAGTTTTCTAATAATAAGCCAGAATATCTGATAGAATCCCCATAGAAATTTAGTCCACCTCACTTGATCAGCTATGCACCTATTCAGGCATCTTAGATTTGACTCCAAAGAGTGCCATATGTTTCTCTGCTGAGCTGAACATCAACCAAACCACTTAGAATCATCTCTGTGTATCAATAAAATGTCATCTCATTGATTTCAAGCAATCATGTTCCATCTGTTAATAACATCGAGGAAATACAAATTCATTGCCTATTTTGGAATACTGAAAATGTTGATGGTCAAGTATAAGCGACTCTTTTCAGTTTCTTTACACTAATATTCATTCTACTAGTACATCAAATACACTCTTATTAGATTGGGGCCACAATTTTCAGAGCAAAATAGGTAGTGTGATCCACACTGCCAGAACTAAGCAAACATTTCAATTACTCGAAAGCCACAATATACGTGGGAGAAAATAATTTCCAGCGCATTAAGAAAAAACAAAGAGCTAAACAACTTATATCATTCTTCATAAATGATTGAAAGACCATTCCATTGTATCCTTAATGTTTTCATTTAGCAATTCTTCCAAGCAGCACAGAAAATTCATCAAGGACACAAATGACATTCATTGTTTATTTGGTCAACTTTTATAAGAAGCTTGATAGTAGATAATTTACTTGGTCACAGATTAAATGCCCTTACAACTGCATTGACTCTATGCTTAACAATTCCACCCAGTATTTTTTTTTTCTAGTGGTGGTGTCAAGTCAACGGGATTTATTGATTTAATATCTCACAATCAATAAGCACATAATGGGTATTTGGTTAAACTCAAGTAAAGGGGTCTATTGATTATCTGTCTCACAATCAACAAGCCATGGGAAATTGGTGGAGCTCGAGCCAAATTATTTATGTAAGGATAAAAAATACTTATCCAAAACCTCCAAAAAATAAATAAATAAAGAGTTTATTTTTTCATTAAGTGGATTGAAACAAATGTATGCTGAATAGTATTTCAAATACACACACACATATTGAATTTTTGATATCGAAAATAGTAATCGAGGTAAATACTGAACAATAGTAGTAGTTACCTTTAGGATCGCGCAAAGATTGGATCCGAAGAGGAGGAGGCGAGTTTACGACGAGTCTGGGAGGGAAGCAGACGACGTGATTCAGATTCAGCAGTTGACGGCCGGAGTCGGAGGAAGATGGGAGAAGGAGAGAGAAAGGACGAGTAGAGTGAGAATTAGCACAGTAATAAGCCGCCATTAACGAATCAAATGTGATCTGATATCTCTATAATTTCTGATAAACGAACACGCGGAAGAGATGAAGGAGAAGATGACAAATGTGACGTAATAAACGAGAATTAGAAAAATGTGAGCACGTTTGTTGAAAATGATGATAATTGGGGCCTCGTCATGCTACAAGATAACAGTCTGGCCAGGCCCACCATCGACCTCATGAATCATAATCTAATCTAGCCTAAATTTCATAAGGGGTTAATTACAAATTAGGGTATGAAGGCTCACATATCACATATGAGATTCTCAATTGGGGGTTGGTCTTTTTTCTTTTTGCGATTTAGGGCTTGACTTCACATTTTTTGATAAATCAGGGCATTTTAATGATTTTCATCCAAATAATCCGTTAAGTTAAAGAATAGGTAACACGAAGGAACTAGTTTGTAATGATTATTAGTTTTAAGGGGTCAAATGCAAAGTTTAAATATAAAGTGTTCAAAATTTATTTCTTTTTTCAAAATAATTAATATTATCTTAATTCTAAAATAATTAATATCCGGAATAAATATATGTTTTTTAATTTTTATTTTAAAAAAATAAAAATATTTTTTTATGTTAAAAAAATTAATGTTCATATACTGGTTTTAAAAATAAAATAATTTTAAAAATAAGAAAATCTTTAATTTTTTAAAATTTTAAAATTAATTTATTTTAAAAAAATATTTTAGTTTTTTTTCAAAAAAATAAAATTGTCTTTAAAAAACAAATTTTTGATTAAATAATTAAAATTTTCAGTTTTTTAATACATTTAAAAACTAAAAATTAAGGAATATTATAAATCAAAATTTTGTATTTTTAAAGAAAATTTTATTTTTTTGAAAAAAAACTAAAATATTTTTTTTAAATAAATTAATTTTAAAATTTTAAAACATTAAAGGTTTTCTTATTTTTAAAATTATTTTATTTTTAAAACCAATATGCGAACATTTATTATTTTTTAACATAAAAAAATAATATTTTTATTTTTTTAATATAAAAATTAAAAAACATATATTTATTCCGGATATTAATTATTTTAAAATTAAGATAATATTAATTATTTTGAAAAAAGAAATAAATTTTGAACACTTTATATTTAAACTTCGCATTTGACCCCTTAAAACTAATAATCATTACAAACTAGTCCCTTCGTTACCTATTCTTTAACTTAACGAATTATTTGGATGGAAATCGTCAAAAAGTCCTGATTTGATCACAAAAATGTGAAGCCAGACCCTAAATCACTAAAAAAAAAAAAAAGGTCAGCCCCAATTGGGGACCTCATGTGAGACTTCGGGCCATAATTTGTAATTAATCCATTTCATAATACAAAGTACTCCTCCCTTCTCACCTCAAATTAAATCGAACTAATTTTTTTTAACATAGTAATTAATTAAAAATGAGATAAGAGAGAAATATTTTGAGTACAAAAATTAAAGTAGTAGAGATAATAAGTGGAAAGAATAGCAAGTTGATTGGTGTTGTAAGTATAAAAGTAAAATATATGAAAAAGTGAATAATAGAAATAGTAAAAATTCTTTGTCATTGAGTTGGGATAAATCAAAAAGAAAACAAGTCTAATTTAAGATGGGAGGGAAAGTATTGAATAAATTTAGATAATATTACACTTCCTCCCAAAATTTACCTTATTTTAATTTTTAAGATTAACTTAATTAAATTTTGCGGTTCTTAACCATATAGTGAAATACGAAACTAATGCTTTCACTTTTGTTCTTTTGAACCGTAATTTAAACATTAATCAATACAGTAGTTATTATTGGTGATCATTAATGTCACCCACAGCTCTCATGGAGGAATCGTCTGTTCTTCAAAGAAATCATTTGGTTTCCATCATTTTTCAAATTTTACAATCTTTGTCTTACTTCTCGTTAGGTTATTTATTTTACCTCCTTCGTCGGTGATCTCTGTCTTCTTTCATTTGTTGAGAGCATTTGTTTACTCTTCTTATTCAGAGTCATTGTGTATTGTTTCTATTTTTTTTTGTTGCAACATTAGGCGCTTATTGTCTATTTAACTGCGTTACTTTGTCGTGTTTCAAAGTAAAATTTTGCTCATATGGGGATATTTTAAAAGCTAGTGATGGATTGTGTGCAAGTTTTGTTTCGAGAGGCATTTAGACGTCGTGGGTCATTGTTCATAAAGGCATTCATTATAGATATAATTAGGTTTATACATTACTCTATTGGGCCTTTTTAATGCGGCAGACAGTTTATTTATAATTGCACGTATTCGTAGAATTTTTATCTTTATTCGTAGAATTTTTATCTTTATGATGAGTTTCCGACAATTGAAAAGCGTCATCTACATCTACAAGCACTTAATATATTATTTGCTTTCTAAAAAATGATTTAATTAATTAATTTTTTATAATAATTTTATAAAAATTTATTTATTTTTATATAATTTTAAAAATTATTATTTTCATCATTAAAAAAATATTATTAATTATAATTTTTAAAATTAAAATATCTAAATTTTCATAAAGGGAATTATCGTATAATCCCTCAAACTTACTAATTTTACTTTATAACATAAGGAATATTTCATCTAACCATATAATTCATAACTTAATAAGTACACTCTCCTTCTCATTTTACTAAGTTCACCTTATTTATCAATTTCCTTTATCTGCAACAACCATCACCTTATGTCACCCCTCTACATTTTCTCCGGTTAACAACTACGGTGACCAAATTCGGCGACTTATCCGGCGAACAAATAACTGAGAACTTAACTTATCAGGAAGTTCTCAATTGTCAAATAAACTACTAAGAACACTCCGGCAATCAAACAACTGAGAACTTACTTATCAGTAAGTTCTCAGTTGTCAACTAAACTACTAAGAACACGATTAACTACGCCGACCACCAACTCCGGCGACCAAACAACTGAAACTTAACTTATCAGTAAGTTCTCAATTGTCTCCACTAAGAACACGATCAACTCCGGCGATCACTAACTCCGGCGACCAAACAACTGAGAACTTATCAGTAAATTCTCAGTTGTCAACTAAACTACTAAGAACACAATCAACTCAAGTGACCACCAACTCCGGCGACCAAACAACTGAGAACGTAAATTATCAGTATGTTCTCAGTTGTCAACTAAACTACTAAGAACACGATTAACTCTGGCGACCAAACAACTGATAACTGAAGATCAGTAAGTTTTCAGTTGTCTCCACTAAGAACACGATGAACTCCGACGATCACCAACTCCGTCGACCTCTCCGGCGATCAAACAAATGAGAACTTAACTTATTAGTAAGTTCTCAATTGTCGGCTAAACTAATAAGAACACGATCAACTGCGGCGACCAAACAACTGAAAACTTAACAGTATGTTTTCAGTTGTCAACTCAACTATGAAAACACGATAAACTTCAGCGACCACCAACTCCGGCGACCAAACAAATGAGAATTTATCAGTAAGTTCTCAGTTTAATTTAAATGTAAATAATAATAAATTTAATATAATTTTCAACAGAAAATACTAAAATTAAAATTTGAAAATATTTTCATTCACTATTTATATCAAAAAATTATTTTAAGTAATATAAGACTTATAATACAATTTTTATATTGTTCAAATTATAATTTATAACAAAGTGAAACATAAAATCAAATAATATACGATGCGAGTTTATTTAAATTTTATAGTCCTTTACATCCACATATTAAAAACCAATAAATAAATAATTACTATTATCATTTTAATGTTGGTTTCAACTTGCAATGTACAGTTGTACCCATACTTAACATAATATAGAAACACTAAGGTTCCGTTTGTTTGCCATAAAATGTTTTTCGAAAAATATTTTACTTACCAAATGTTGAGACTCACGTAATTTCCTCTCCATGATTTCCGCAGTTCCCTTCTTTCACGTTACCACTTTTCAACATATATCTCTTCCTTATTTTTATTATATTTTTCCTATTTTAGATCACCTTCATATGGAAGGATAATCACTGTATGTAAATTAGGAGATAGGGATAATCTTCTAGTATTGTTAGGTGATTGTAGCCAAGGAGGGCACCACATGTATATATGTACGTTATTGTCAATGAAAAGAACAAGGCGTTTTGACATTTCACATGGTATCAAAGCTGGTACACCACTACGCAAGCAAAACTCGCACAATGACAGAAACATCTGGTGCGACGAAATTCCCTACGGTAGATGTAATGTCTCCGTATTATATTCATGCCTTCGATAACCCTGGCCAAGTATTCGTCAACGAGATCCTTCGTGATGGTAACTATGGCGATTGGGAAAGTGAGATGAGTAATGCCTTGTTCGCAAAGAACAAAATCGGTTTCGTTGATGGCTCAATTGCAAAGCCGGCAGAAGGATCATCGGACCTTACACTATGGAAGCGCTGCAACGCCATAGTTAAAGGCTGGCTCCACAGCGCCATGGACAAAGAGATAAGGAGCAGTGTGAAGTTTGCCAAAATAGCCAAGGAGATTTGGGACGATCTCGAAGAACGGTTTGGGAAGGAAAGCGCACCACGGGCATATGAACTTAAGAGAACGCTAACTATGACACGACAAGACAATCTTTCTGTCTTGTCATATTATACGAAGTTGCGAGGACTCTGGGATGAGATCCAATCGATATCACCATTGCCAAAATGCGAGTGTGGTATGTGTACATGTGACATCTCCAAGAAGCTGCAAGATCTAAGTGAAAAGGAACGCATCTACGAATTTCTGATGGGACTCGATGAGTCATTTGGGACAATAAAAACCCAAATATTGGGCACAAAACCTGCCGTGAGCCTGGGAATCGCCTATCATCTGGTGGCACAGGACGAAGCGTAGAGACAAATTACAATTGCACAAAACCCGTTGTTGAGGCATTGCGACTCCAAGAAACGGCGCAAAGACTGAAGAAATTCACGACAGAGAGGACGGCCGGCGTGAGAGAGAAGTGCGGCCATTGTGAAAAGATAGGACACACCAAGGAGCAAAGCTTTGAACTTGTTGGCTATCAGGCGGAAGCGACCATATAAATTAAATAGTGAAAAACGTCACACTCGGCATGGCGGATGGGGACCTAGAGCAAATTTCAAGTTCGAGAGGTGGAACAACGGAACACTGAAGTCCTTGGAATAGATTCCACCGCAGTCTCAGCCGTGAACAGTATGCAAAGTTATTGGAGTTCTTTGGCGGTGAGAAAGCAAATTCCAAAGTACACCCATCAATCCTCCAAACGTCAGCATGGTGTGGTAAGGCAATTATAGATAAATCATGGATAATTGACTCCGGAGCTACGGAACTTATAACATGCAATGCAGGAATGCTTGAAAGAGAGCGTGTTTATAAGGAGGGTGTCCCGGTCCAAATTCCCAATGGTGATCACATACCGGTTAAGGGCGTTGGAAGTACACAATTGCCTAACGGATTCAAATTAGATCATGTTTTAAATATTCCTGATTTTAAATGTAATTTGCTCTCAGTTAGCCGATTGACGAAAGATATGAGCTGTGCCCTAACATTCTTTCCTGAATTTTGTGTTATACAGGACTTACTTTTGAGGAACCTGATTGGAGTGGGTAGGCAGCAGAATGGTCTATATAACCTGGAGCCGGCAAGGAAGAGAGGTATGGCTTTATCCGTCAACACAGCTTCTCAAGTCTGGCACCAAAGGTTGGGACATGCTTCAAGTATTAAGTGTAGGTGTTAGTGTCCTAGGCCTATAGAGATAGACCTTTATGTAATGTCATTGTTTATTTATATAAGAGATTATTTCTTTGATTATTATATGTGTTTGCATGTTTAGTTAATAATTGTGTCCCTAGTACTTATGAAGCACTAGTATGAAGTCTAATGGATAATCATGTGATGATTATATGCATGGAGATGCACATTAGATTCATGAGTACTTGTTAGAGAACAAGGTACTGAACTTGACCCATTATGAGATTTATGTCATGGTCATATGTCATAAATAAATCTCATATAGTTATATCATTGATATCCTTTGACCTGAGATTATCATCGTCTTCCGCTCGATGAATATCATGTTTGATATAGTTTAACGTTGTCTTTAACCGGATGACAATAAGGGCTATCATTGGCATGGTATGATTCTTGTTGGAAGAATGATAAGTCAAGATGGAAATTTGTCCCTCGTAAAGAGAGATGTTTGCTAGGCCACTCGTAAGTAAGATTGATGTAGTGCGTGGCCATGCAGAATAAATTAATGTGATTAATATCATTCGATTAATCAATTTACTTAGTAACGAGAAAGCATTGAACAATATGAGTTGACGTGGACCATGACTCATGTTCAATATAACATCGTGTGACAATGGGATTGTGATATGTTCTATGTAGGAAAAATCGAACTTGATATTATATTATTTGGGTAGGCATGATGGCTTGCTAGAGTCCGCTCATGTCTTATGAGGATCGATGTGATCGAACTCATTGCCAACTTAATATAGTCCTATGGGGTCACACGCATCGAACGAATTGTCAAAAATGGAATTATGGAATCGGTGTGATGGGGCGACCGCCCCCGAGTGTACCATGGGCGACCGCCCACAAGTCAATGGCTGACTTGGGCGACCGCTCAAATGGTCGTGGGCGGCCGCACATGTTATTAGCTTGGACATTGGAGGCTGTCTAAGTGGGCGACCGCCCATGCTCGTGTGGGCGGCCGCCCATGTGAGATTTCGAATAAGGGGAAAAGCGCACTTGTACTCGTGGGCGACCGCCCGTACCTTGGTGGGCGACCGCCCGTATGCCGAGATTTCTTTGAAACCGCTTTGTTAAGGGTTTTTAATAGGGTATAATATTTATAAGGTATAAATACTATCCCCTTCAACCCTAGCAGCCAAGTGACAAATTTTGAGTTTAGAGAAACACAAAATTGAGAGGTTTTTCAATTGTGAATTGAAATCATCACACCAATTCCATAACATTTCATAGATTGAAAGGAGTTTCAATCGAGGGATCTAGCAATCCTCCTAGAAGAGTTCTAGGGTTCGTTCATCGCGTGGATATTCATAGAGGATCTTCGCTCTTCAAGATCTTTTTGTTCGTGATTCAACAATCGTTCATCAAGGATTCGCAAGATCGTCAATCTGGAGTTGGGTCACGTTTATCAACGACAAAAGCACTCAAGGTTGGTATTTCTATTTCATCTTTCTTAATTAATCATCTAGAACGGATTCTAGGGCTTTGGGTTTTCGAGTTATTGCATTATTCCTGCGCATGGACCCTCGAAACCCAGCGGTGGTATCGAGCCCCGTTCATGATGTTTATATTAGAAAATCATGATAATTAGATAATGTGATTATGTTAATTTTCATGATGTACATGATCTAGAATGTGAAATTGTATGAGTTTTGCTTGTGAAGTAATTGTATATAATGATATACCATGATTATGAAATTGAAATATATGATTAATATGATTAATCTAGATTATGGGATGTCAATTTCATTAATATGATTAATGTGATTAATCTAGGATATTTGTGAAGTATTACTTAGTATATTGGTGGACACCAAAACCTTCCCCACAGGCACTTCGATGGAAGTGTGGGATAAATTTGGAGCACGTGGCCGCGTACTAGTAATTGCGATCAAATGTGATTTGTGTTGCATCATTCCATGTTCATAATTATGCTCATATAGTTTTCATGAATCAACCTTGGCATGTTAATTGATAAACATGAAAAATTGAACCTTCTTTGTAATTTGAGTTTATTTTATGCCACCCATGTTTAAACACTTGTGAGTACACGGATAGTTTCATGTAGGCTACGCCACGGCGAGTACATTGATTCTATCTTTGTATGATCAAGATGAGCAAACGGTGATTGCTATACGTTTAACATGGTTGAACTCAATTAGGCTATCAAAACAGTTTTGGGCCTAAGGCGTAAGATGAGATTGAAACATGTGACATATGATGTCTATAATCTCATAATGATCTAAGAGTCATATATAGATATGATTGATAAATGTTATCTACCTTTTTAGTTTTAATTTTGGCGATCGTGCCATAGCCGACTTGAAATTAAATTAAAGTTGGGTCTTAGCCTATTAAATTATATTATGCATGTTTGTATAAGAAGGTTATATAATTTAGTGGGAGTATTTGTGAAATACGTTAATTAATCTCTTAAATGAATTGGTACTTATATGTTTGCATATCTTTGTAGATCAATGGCATGTAAACACTAATCAAAACATGTCGCTGCGATCGGTCCTTGAGAAGGACAAGTTAGAGGAGAATGGCAACAACTATGTGGATTGGATCCGCGGTTTGGGAATTGTTCTCAAACAAGAAAGGAAGTTGTACATTCTTGATGGACCCGTTCCACCGAACTGCGGCTAATGCAACTAAAGTGAAAAGGACCAACATAAGAAGCATGTGGATGATTCTATTGATGTTGGTTGCTTGATGCTTGCTACCGTGTGTAAGGCCCTTGAGAAGGACCTTGTACACATGGAAGCCTATGATTTGGGAAATCATTTGAAGGAAATGTTCCGATTGCAAGCACGTCGGGAAAGGTTTGACACTATGAAGGCTCTTCATTCAATGCAAGATGATTGAAGGACAACTGTTGGGCCTCATGTGTTGAAAATGAAGGGTCACCTCGAACACCTTGAGAGGCTTGGATATCCTATCCGATTAGGCGCTACGGATATGATATTGCATTCACTCCTGAAAGTTATAATCGGTTTGTTACGAATTATAACATGAATGGGATGAATAAATCTCTGTAATTGCATGGGATGCTAAAGAATGCGAGAACAATATTACCAAGAAAACCAATCAAGTGTTGATGGTGAATAAAGGAAAGGGGTTGAGCCGAAGGTTAAAGCAAAAGTTGCTAAGCCGGAGGCAAAGGTTGCCGTTCTTGAGAAGCCTAAACCCAAATCCCAAAAGGATGCGGTGTGCTACCATTGCAAGGAAGCTGGGCATTGGAGGCGTAAGCTGCAAGCTTTATCGGGAAGGAGGCGAAGAAGAAGGGCAATGAGATTGCCGTGACTTGAGGTATCTATGTGATAGATATTTTACTTTCTACCTCTAGTTCTTGGGTATTAGATAGGATGTGGATCTCACATTTGCCTAAATGTGCGGGGACTAAAGAATAGAAGGTCGCTCAAGAGGGTGAAGTAGATCTACGGGTTGGAAATGGAGCAAGAGTTCTTTGCATTGGCCGTAGGGACTTACGAAGTCACTTTACCTAGCGGATTAATTTTAGTTTTAAATAAGCTGTTATTATGTTCGGATTTGAGCGAAACATTATTTCAATTTCTTGTTTAGACAATGAGGGTTACAATTTTCTTATTGCGAATAAGAAATTTTCCATTTATTTGAATGATATGCTTTATTGTATTACTCATTCTTTTAATGGTCTTTATGTCTTGGATGTTGAAAATAATGTTGATAATATCTATCATGTAAATAAGAAACCCAAACCAAATAATGTGAATGACATATATAAATGGCATTGCCGTCTTGGGCACATAAATGAGAAACGCATCTCTAAACTCCATAAAGATGGATATTTAGACTCATATGATTGTGAATCATATGATGTTTGCGAATCTTGTTTATTGTGCAAGATGACTAAGGCACCTTTCTCTAAGAGTAGTGATGTATGTGGACCAATGAATAGCATTGCTAGGGGAGGATTTCGGTACTTCATAACGTTCACTGATGACTTATCAAGATATGGCTATGTCTATCTGATGAAGTACAAAAGTGAAGCATTTGAGATATTTAGAATATTTCAAAGTGAAGTACAAAATCAACTTGGCAAAACTATTAAAACACTTCGATCCGATCGAGGTGGTGAATATTTGAGCCAAGAATTTGACGATCATCTTAAAAGTTGTGGAATTGTTTGAGAACTTACTCACCGGGAACACCACTGATGGAATGGTGTGTACGAGAGGAGAAATCGAACTCTATTGGATATGGTTCGATCGATGATGAGTCAAGTTAACCTTCCTATTTCCTTTTGGGGACATGCGCTGGAAGCATTTGCTTTCACACTTAATAAGGTCCCTACTAAATCGGCTCCTAAAACCCCATGAGATGTGGCATGGAAGAAAGCCTAGCTTATCTTTCATGAAGATTTGGGGATGTGAGGCTTATGTAAAGAAATTGGTTTACGAACATAAACTTGCACCTAGATCGATAAATGTATTTTCGTTGGTTATCCTAAGGAAACGAAAGGATATCAATTTTACAACCGTCAGAGAACAAAGTGTTTGTTGCTCGACACGGTGTCTTTCTAGAAAGAGTTTCTCTCTAAAGAAACTAGTGGGAGTAAAATTGATCTTGAAGAAATTCAAGAACACGAAAATGACATAGAGCCAATAGTAGAGACGGAACCAAATTCACAAGTTTGTTGTGGAACCGGTTCAAGATACACAAGTTCTTCGCGGATCGGATAGGATACGATCCGAACACGAGAGATATGGATTTCTCATGACGGAAAGTAATGAAGTAGAAATCATTGAGAATGATGAACCTACTTCCTATCAAGAGGCGATGTCCGCTCTGATTCGGACAAGTGGCTAGGAGCCATGGAATCCGAGATCAAATCCATGTACGATAATCAAGTTTGGAACTTGATTGATCCACCGAAGGTGTAAAAACCATAGGGTGCAAGTGGGTTTTCAAAAGAAAACCGACGTGGATGGGAAGGTACATACTTATAAGGCTAGGCTTGTTCTTGCTAAAGGGGTATAGGCGAGATCGTGGCGTTGACTATGATGAAACCTTTTCGCCAGTAGCAATGCTTAAGTCTATTAGAATCCTAATTGCCATAGCCGCATATTACGACTATGAGATATGGCAAATGGACGTCAAACGGCGTTTCTTAACGGAAACCTACTTGAGGATGTATACATGATACGGCTGAAGGGTTTGTCGATCCAAAGAATTCTAATAAAGTGTGTAAGTTGCGAGAGATCCATTTATGGATTGAAGCGAAGCTTCCGGAAGTTTGGAATCTACGTTTTGATGAATCGAGTCAAAGAGTTTGGCTTCATCAAAAACGAAGATGAACCTTGTGTATACAAGAAAATAAGTGGGAGCATAGTTCTATTTACGGTGTTGTATGTCGATGACATCTTGCTCATTGGAAACAATGTTCACGCACTTGAGGCTGTAAAGTCTGGTTAGGAAAATGTTTCTCAATGAAAGATATGGGTGAAGCGGCTTATATCCTTGGTATCAAGATCTATAGAGATAGATCAAGAAGGATGATTGGTTTGAGTCGAGTACATATATTGACAAGGTCATTAGAAGATTCCGCATGGAAAATTCTAAGAGAGGGAACTTGCCAATGGGACACGGCATTACTCTTAGCAAGAATCATTGTCCTAAGACAAATGATGAGCGAAAGAGGATGAATGATATTCCATATGCTTGACGGCAATTGGGTCTATCATGTATGCCATGTTGTGTACTAGACACGATGTCTCGTATGCTCTAAGCGCAACGAGTAGATACCAATCGATCTGGTGAGAACCATTGGATAGCGATCAAGAATATCCTTAAGTACTTGAGAAGGACTAAGGATGTATTCTTGGTATTTGGAGGAATGGAAGATGATGCGGTTGTAAAGGGTTACACAGATGCAAGCTTCCAAACCGACAAAGATGACTATAGATCGCGATGCAGGTTTGTGTTTATGCTAAATGGAGGTCTTGTTTGTTGGAAGAGTTCCAAACAAAGCTATTCTTGATTCTACAGCGAAGCCGAGTACATGCGCGGCATCGGATGCGGCTAAGGAGGCGGTTTGGATCAAGAAGTTCGTTAGTGACTTAGAAGTCGTTAGAGTATCACTAACCCGATAGAGCTTTATTGTGACAATAATGGTGCTATTGCCCAAGCAAAAGAACCAAGGTCACATCGGCGATCCAAACACATTTTGAGACGTTTCCACCTCATTAGAGAAATCGTGAAAGGGAGGACGTCAAGATATGCAAGGTACCAACGGATGACAACATCTCGGACCCTCTCACCAAGCCTTTACCACAAGCAAAACATGACGGTCATGTTAAGTCCATGGGTATAAGATACATGAATGATTGGGCCTAGTGCGAGTGGGAGGCTTGTAGGTGTTAGTGCCACTAGGCCTATAGAGATAGACCTTTATGTAATGTCATTGTTTATTTATATAAGAGATTATTTCTTTGATTATTATATGTGTTTGCATGTTTAGTTATAATAATTGTGTCCCTAGTACTTATGAAGCACTAGTATGAAGTCTAATAGATAATCATGTGATGATTATATGCATAGAGATGCACATTAGATTCATGGGTACTTGTTAGAGAACAGTCTTGGACTTGACCCATTATGAGATTTATGTCATGGTCATATGTCATAAATAAATCTCATATAGTTATATCATTGATATCCTTTGACACGAGATTATCATCGTCTTCCGCTCGATGAATATCATGTTTGATATAGTTTAACGTTGTCTTTAACTTAGGATGACAATAAGGGCTATCATTAGCATGGTATGATTCTTGTTGGAAGAATGATAAGTCAAGATGGAAATTTGTCCCTCGTAAAGAGAGATGTTTGCTAGGCCACTCGTAAGTAAGATTGATGTAGTGCATGGCCATGCCCGAATGAATTAATGTGATTAACATCATTCGATTAATCAATTTACTTGGTAATGAGAAAGCATTGAACAATATGAGTTGACGTGGACCATGACTCATGTTCAATATAACATCGTGTGACAATGGGATTGTGATATGTTCTATGTAGAAAAAATCGAACTTGATATTATATTATTTGGGTAGGCATGATGGCTTGCTAGAGTCCGCTCATGTCTTATGAGGATCGATGTGATCGAACTCATTGCCAACTTAATATAGTCATATGGGGTCACACGCATCGAACGAATTGTCAAAAATGGAATTATGGAATGCGGGTGTGATGGGCGACCGCCCGAGTGTACCATGGGCGACCGCCCACAGAGTCAATGGTTGACTTGGGCGACCGCTCAATGGTCGTGGGCGACCGCATGTTATTCAGCTGACATTGGAGCTGTCTAAGTGGGCGACCGCCCATGCTCATGTGGGCTACCGCCCATGTGAGATTTCGAATAAGGGAAAAAGCTTGTACTCATGGGCGACCGCCCGTGTCTTGAGTGAGCGACCGCCCGTATGTACCGAGATGTCTTTGAAACCGCTTCGATTAGGGTTTTTAATTAGGGTATAATATTTATAACGTATAAATACTATCCCTCTTCAACCCTAGCGACAAGTGGCCAATTTTGAGTTTAGATAAACACAAAATTGAGAGGTTTTCAATTGTGAATTGAAATCATCACACCAATTCCATAACACTTCATAGATTGAAAGGAGTTTCAATCGAGGGATCTAACAATCCTCCTAGAAGAGTTCTAGGGTTCGTTCAATCAGCGTGGATACTCATAGAGGATCTTCGCTCTTCAAGATCTTTTGTTCGTGATTCAACAATCGTTCATCAAGGATTCGCAAGACCGTCAATGCGGAGTTGGGTCACGTTTATCAACGACAAAAGCACTCAAGGTTGGTATTTCTATTTCATCTTTCTTAATTAATCATCTAGAACGGATTCTAGGGCTTTGGGTTTTTCGAGTTATTGCATTATTCCGCTGCGCATGGACCCTCGAAACCCAACATTAAGAACATTCAGTTTTTAAATTTTAGAAATAGTCTTGAACCTTGTGACTCTTGTTTAAGAGCTAAGCTGTCCAGGCTTCCTTTTTCGTCAAGTTCTATTAAAACCTCGTCTTGTTTTGAATTAATTCATTGTGATATTTGGGGTGGCTATAGAACATCATCTTTTTCGGGAGCCCATTATTTTTTGTCAATTGTCGATGATCATAGTAGGGCACTTTGGGTTTTGTTAGTGTAAACTGCAGGTGATATCGTAGATGATTTTCCAAAAGTCCAGGTGATATCGCAGATGATTTCCTGTACTGAAAATTATATAGTTGTATATTTCTTGTTTATTATTTAATGGACTAATGTGCTAATATAATATGTATATTCTATGGTTTATGTTTATATTTCAGAGTGCAATAGCATCAAAGAAGGAGCTAGACACGTGTGGAATTAAGAAGGAAATGATTTATGCATTTTATGCATAAAATCGTAACTTTGGCAACAACAATTAAAACATGTAAAGACTTGGTCAAGGAGTTGTTGCTGAGTTATAGAAGAGTACAAGGTTGATAAAGCTTGGGAGTACAAGGCGTGGAAGCTTGGCTTGAGGATTAATCAACTCGGTTGCTACATTTGAGGAAGTGGGAGCTAAAATTAAGGAACAACTTCAATCACTCTCCCTACACTCCCTCAACGTGCAAAACCAGTCTCAAGGCTGTTAATTGAGTAGCCTTCAAGTATTTGAAGACTATAAATAAGCTTGGAAGGTTTCATTTGAAGACATACCAAGACATGCCAATTTATACCATATATACACACCTTCGAAAGCTTAGAGATAGAGTTCTTTGTTTGGTTCTTTTAATTCTTCCTCCCTTGTAATTTCGCACTTGATTATATTGGTATCAAATTGTATGAAGGCTAAGATAGGATTCCGTTCTTTATCTCTTGTTCCATAGAGCACAAAATTGTTATAGCTATAGGGAACATTTTCGACTTTGTAAATTCATTTATAGTGATTTTAAAGTCTTGCCTAAGAGGCACTCTCATGTTATATTTATATAACTTGAGAAAAACAATTTTGGTGTTTTTATTCATTGCAAACTCTTTTACAAAATTGTTTTATTCTTTGAAGTGTGTGTGTGCTATCCCAAGTGCTATTGTTGGTCTTTGTTATCACCTTGGATATCACTTGTGATTACAGCGTGACAATTTTAATTGGTATCGGAAGCGGAGTCACTTGACGTTACTAAGTGCTTGGTCTAGGTGTCATGGCTTTTGATCCTGCAAATCCAAACCAAAAACGTCTTCTGTTTTAGATGGTTCGAATTATGCATATTGGAAAATTCGTCTTCGCTCGCATATCAAATCAATTGATCTTCGGCGTGGCGATCTATAGTTAATGGGTACTCTCTTCCACTTTTACCTCACGATGAGGATGGTGATATTCGAGTTAAACTGAAGGCGAGTGGACTAATGAAGAGATCACCTAGCTAACTATAATGAGAAAGCTCTTAATGCTATCTTTGAGTGGGTTGACATGCATATTTTTAAACTTATTCAAAATAGTTCCATGGCTCGAAGCTTGGGATATTTTACAAAGGTTTTGTGAAGGTGATTCTAGTGTGCGTGAAAACAAACTTAGAGGTCTTCTTGGCAAATTTGAAAGGTTGAGAATGGGTGAAAGTGATACCATTTCCTCTTATTTTGAAAAATTGTTTGACATTGCTAATGAGTGTCAACTTTTAGGTGAACCTTTTACAAACAAACAATTGGTTTCAAAGGCTATTAGAACTCTCCTGAGCGTTTTAATATAAAGGTTTCATCTATAGAAGAGGCTCACAACCTTTCTACTATGGACATCAATTCCTTAATGAGCATTTTAAAAAATTTTGAGTCAAACCTTCTTTGAGCAAAGTGAAGCTTCTAAAGGCAAGAGTGTTGCTTTAAAAGTTCAATCCTCTAGTGGTTCAACTAATGAGGATGACGAAATTTTTGAGGAATTAGGTGAAGATGCCGGTGTTGCCTTACTTGCTAGGAAGTATAACTCAATGGTGAGAAAATTTAACAAAGAAAATGTGCGGTGAAGGCTAAAGAGCAACAAACCAAGGTGTACAATTCAATGCCAAAGAGGACATTTCCATCTACTCGAAAGGTGGTCCCATAAGGAGAGCATCATCGGATCAATCGAGATCTGATCCAAAATACCTTGAATCAATCCAATGTCATGCTTGCTCTGGATGGGGTCATTACTCGAAGCGAGTGTGCTAACACTCTAAGGAAGATGGGAAAGAACCTATGGGTTTCACTCGGTGACAATGAGGATGAGGAGACCAATCAATGCGAAGATTCGGATCAAGCAGCTGATAATGGTGGTCACAAATTGTGACTCGGATTACATCGGTGATACCCCATGTGATATCCAAAGTGGGATAGCACTGAGATATCATCAGCGGTATACGAGATTTAAATTTGATAAATGTTGTTTGTTTTGTGGGTTACGTTAACATGGATGCGGGTAGTTCACAAGAGGGTGAACAAAGTGAGGAGTTCGAGGATGAACTCATTTGTGGTCTTAAGAACCTTTGCAAAGAATTGGTGGACGAATGGAAGAAAGAGAACAAGAAGGTGATTTCTCTGTCCAAAGAGGTTCAAGACTGTTGATGGCTTGACTAGATTGGAAGTGCAACTCACAAAGAAGGATGTGGAGTGGACAAAGTCAAGGCCAAGCTTACTCTGTAGAGGCCACATTTAAGAAACTCAACACGAGTTCTTCCAAGTTAGATGCAATTTTTGGGTTGAGCAAACCACTCAAGGCGGGTATGGGTTTTCAAGAGTCTTTAAATGCTATTACATCTACTTTGGCTAATAAGGAAGATAAGGTAGTTTTTGTTAAAGAAAGATACAACGTTGAACTAATATCTTCGATAAGTCTTCGACAAGGTAAAAATATGTAACTCTTGTTACTCTCTTGGACATTTGAAAAATGATTGTAAAACACTTTTAAAGAAACAGTCCGGTTCTGTGTGATACAGAAGTGCTACCTAGCACGTCGAGATATCAACGCGATCGAGAAGAAAAATTATCAAAGTAGGAAAGTGTGGAAACCTAAGTCTAACCTAATATGTGATGTTGTGTGCCTTTGCCTTAAAAACTAATGTTGAAGGTTCATGGTATTTTGATAGTGGTTGTTCTCGTCATATGGTTGGAACAAAAATGTTTTTAAAGGAATATGAACCTATTCAAGGTGGTAGTGTAACATATGGTGGTGGTGGCAAGAGTAATATAGTAGGAAAAGGCATATTAAATGTACACGGATTTCTGCTTTGAAAAATGTTTTGCATGTTGATGGACTTGTAACTAATTTAATTAGTATTAGCCAACTTTGTGATGACAACCTTGAAGTGAAATTCAATAAAAACACTTGTGAAGTTTTTGATTGTACCAATAAGCTGTGTTATGAGTGGTACTAGGTCAAGTAATAAGCTGTTATCTTGTTGAGGATAAACAAGTGTGTCATTAGTGAGGGTTGATGATGCTACCTTATGGCATCAAAAGTTGGGTCATGTCCATTTTCGAAACATTGTGAAACTCATTAATCTTTGAAGCTATAAGAGGTATACCTAGTGCGGACATAAGTACGAAAATCATATGTGAAGATTGTCTTAAGGTAAACAAACACGTGCTACCCGTAGTGCTACCCAACATAATGAGGAGTGATGCAGGACAACTCATTGTTTTCAATTAATGCATATGGATTTAATGGGTCCGGTGGAGGTAGACAGTTTAGGAGGTAAGAGATATACTTTTGTAATAGTTGATGATTTTTCTAGATTTACTTGGGTATATTTTTGAAAGAAAAATCGAAACTTTTGAAAAGTTTAAGATCTTACATGCTAAAATCAAAAACATGTTTTGTGCTCTTATCATGCGAATAAGGTCGATCATGGAACGGAGTTTGATAATTCATTGTTCTTTACTTTTTGTGAATTAAAAGGAATTAAACATGAGTTTTACTGCTCCTAAAACACCTCAACAAAATGGGGTGGTGAAAGGAAAAATAGGACCTTACTTGAGATGGCACGTGTGATGTTGTTTTCAAAAGAATTTCAAAAGATTTTGGTGAGGCCTTAAACACGGCTTGTCACACGGCCCGATAGAGTTTTCTAAGACTGGTACTAGAATGACACCTTATGAAATTTTGAATGGTAGGATACCAAAGGTTCATTATTTTCATACATTTGGGTGTGTGTGTTATGTTCTAAATGATCGGGATTACTTAGCTAAATTTGACTCTAAAAGTGATAAGGCTATATTTCTTGGGTATGCTCGGGACGGTCGAGCATATAGGGTTTATAACCTTAGGTTAAAAACCATTCGGGAATCAATTAACGTTGTTTTTGATGATTTAGCAAGTGTTACGGGTGATGGAGTACGGGAATCTCCATTGATATTCTTTGGAAGAAGCTGGAGGATCAAAATCAAGTAAGTGATACCCAGTCTTGGCCCAAGTGTTGCCCTGAAGGGATAGCATCTCGGTATCACCTAAGACCGATCCGGCAAGCGAAAAGGATGAGCAGTCGAGATGATGATGCTCATGTGCATGAAGATTTGAGAAGGGATCCACCGGCTAGGATCGGAAGAGATCATCCTTCATCTCAAATCATTGGAGAAGCAAGTGAAGGGAGTACGAACAAGGAACAAAGGGCATTTTAGTAGTGAAATGGCAAGGTATGTGTGCATGTCCACCACATACCACAAGGTAAAATATTCTGTTTTGTTTCTTCTTTAGAACCCAAAAATATTTACGAAGCTTTAAAAGATAATTTTTGGATACATGCCATGCAAGAGGAACTTGAACAATTTGCTCGTAATGAAGTTTGGTGTTTAGTACCACGTCCCATTAATACAAATGTAATTGGTACAAAATGGATTTTCAAGAATAAATCGGATGAGCAAGGAAATATTGTTAGGAACAAAGCTCGTCTCGTAGCTCAGGTTACACCCAAATTGAAGGTGTTGACTTTGATGAGACCTTTGCTCTGTTGCTAGAATAGAATCCATAAGACTCCTCTTGGCTATAGCTTGTTTTCTAAAAATTACCTTGTTTCAAATGGATGTTAAAGTTTGCCTTTTTAAATGGTTATTTAAAAGAAGAAGTTTTTGTTGAACAACGAAAAGGATTTGAAGATCCTCATCTACAAACCATGTGTATAGACTTGACAAAGCCTTATATGGCTTGAAACAAGCTCCACATGCATGGTATGGTCGCTTAACCTCTTTCTTACTTGAATATGGTTTTACAAGAGGTGAAGCGAGATAGGACCTTATTTATCTAGGCATGGCAAAGAAATAGTCATTGTTCAAATCTATGTTGATGACATAGTCTATGGCTCTACTTCTCAAACGTGTTTAAAAGATTTTGTAGAGGCTATGACATCAACATTTGAAATGAGCATGATTGGTGAGTTAACATTCTTTCTAGGCTTGCAGGTGAAACAATCAAATGAAGGAATATTCATTTCACAAAGCAAGTATGCAAAGAGCCTAGTGAAACGGTTTGGGTTGGAAGGAGCAAAAAGTTCAAAAATCCCTATGTGTTCTTCTCTTAAACTTGGTAGAGACCAAGTAGGTGAGGATGTTGATCCTACTCTATATCGTTCTATGATAGGTAGCCTTCTCTATCTCACTTCTAGTCGTCCTGATATCATGTTCAGCGTGTGTGTTTGTGCACGTTATCAAGCCAATCCTAAAGTCTCACACCTTAATTCTGTCAAAAAGATAATTAAATATGTTTCAGGAACAAGTGAATTAGGGATTTGGTTTAGTAAGGATACTAATACCAATTTGGTAGGCTTTAGCGACTCGGATTGGGCGGGGGATATGGATGATAGGAAGAGTACTAGTGGGGGTGTTTTTACTTGGGTAACAATTTAGTTTCATGGTATAGTCGTAAACAAAATTGTGTCTCTCTCTCCACGGTGAGTGCGAGTATGTTGCGGTGGTAGTTGTTGCTCACAACTTATTTGGCTAAAACATATGCTAGATGACTATGGTCTAGAGAGTAATTCTTTGACTATGTCTTGTGATAACCTAAGTGCTATCAACATTTCAAAAAACCACATTCAACATTCCCGTACTAAGCACATAGATATACGTCATCATTTTCTTAGAGATATGGTAGATAAAGGCCTAATTAACATTGATCATATTGATACTAAGTATCAAGCTGGGCGATATCTTTACGAAGGCCTTAGACCACGAGAGATTTTCTAGTTTGAAAAGATCTCTTGGTCTTTGTAATCTACGAGTGCGTTTATGTACGTGCTACCCCGGGTGATGTTATCACTCGGGGTAACACTTGTATATTAGTGTAATTTTTATTTATTTATTTAAAAAAAATGATTTCATTCTCTTTTAATGCGGTTAGCTTAGTTCTAGCTTAGTGGCACATCTTGACCTTTTGTTATGGTAGGTTATTACTTAGGTTATCATGTGTGATATCATTCCCCTTCATATGCTTAAAGTGACAAAGTCACTAATCTTTTCTTTTGATAAATAAAAGGCAAAGGCATTTTATCCATTACTATTCTCTCGAGCTCGGGGCACGGTGTTATTTGCAACGATGTACTCTTGCCAATGAGAATGTATGAGGTGGTTTATGCTAAGTATTAGGGACATGGAGTTCGCTACTACGGTGTACCCTACTTGAAAGGCATAAACTCACTTTATCTCTACACTTGAAATAAAACTCGAAGCACGGAGCTCGTTACTACGATGCTTTCTTGTTTAAAGAAGTGTATTGATTATTTATAACAAGCAATGTACTTAAAAAGAATATAGGCTTATAATGCCTAAAGTGCATGAAAAATGCTAAGCTTGTTATGCCTCAAGTGTTTGAAACTGAAAATATTTATCAAGGGGATTTATATCACATGTGTTATCCTACGTGTTACCATCATTACCTTAACACATTAGTGTGTGCTATATTAGTTTTTTATTATTTTCAAAATTTTGTTGATTAATTTTTCAAAATCTGAAAGTCTTTTTAATTAAAGAGTTTACAATTTTGAAAACGTCTTCAACAAGTTTCCTTTATTTTTAGTAAACTTTGTTGAGTAACTAACCCATATTTATTTTTATTTGTGCATATAATGTTTTGGACCTAGTTGCAAAATTTTTAGTTTTACTTATTTTTATTTTTTACGTTTTACTTAAAAAAAAATAAATATTTTTTTTTTTTTTTATTTAGTGTTTTAATTTTTTAAGTTGGTTGAGGTTTTATAAATATTGTGTGGTTAGGGTTTATTGTTAATGAGTGGATAGGGATAAATGGTGAGCTTTTTAGGGGTTAGTTTAGAGTGTCAAAGTTCAATTTGTGAATTAGATGTTCCCCATTAGATGTTTCCCGTCGTTTCTACCTAACGGTCACAATTTAATTCTCTCTTAATCTCCCTATTTTCTCTCTAACTCTCTCTTATCTCTCTCTGTCTCTAACGTTCTCTCTCTAGCAGTTACTCCTTTCTCTTTAAACCCCGTTCTTCGTCTCCGTCTCCCAAAAATCCTAGGTCGGTACGTCTCCAAAAATTCCCCAAAATATCTTCATGGCTTCTCCATCGAAAAGTCAATCACCGGAACCATACCTCATCTGGACGAATGGACATTTCTACACAAGCGCTTGCTCCCTCAGTTGCTTCTCGTGTAGCCATGGAAACATGAGCTCCCAGATGATTACACCAAGTTCTTCTTCTCCTCCTACCGATAGGCTATTGATTCCACCTCTCTGCCCCCGTCTACCACTCTTTTGAACATTGGCATTCCCAAAGTGACTCTCATTAAAATCGAGATCGAAAGAAAGAGGAAGAGGAAAACTCCAAGCTCAGTCTTCAACTACTATCTCCTAAAGTGGCAAGAGGAGGGTCTTCCAGCCGCATTAGGTCAATCGAGGTCAAGGCAGCACTTCAAATACTACCTCTGATCCGGTTGAAGTCTCGAGAAGCTCCCACAGATGTGTCCTCGCCCCATGTGAGTGACGAGAATTTTGATGGCAACAAGGAGAAGGAGCCTTCTGTGGATTCTTTTGATGCTTAGGGTGGATGGTGATGAAGAGAGAAACTCTCTGCGATTTTCAGAAGAAGAAGAGGCAAAGGGCAAAGCTTCTGTGAGTGCTACCAAAAGTGCTACCAAGAAGAATATATCATGCGAGGTAACACACCTCTGCCCCTCACTCTGATTCCTACTCATTCCTCTAGTGGTAATTCTGGTGATGAGATTATTCGGAAATGAAGAGAGGATAAGGCTTTTCCAAAACCTTTTCTTACACTAGAATTTTATAAGAAAGAAAATATGAAATTTTGGTTGAATAATTCGAGTAAAAGGTTGTTAAAAGAAAAGCACATTGATGAGGGTCAGTTGGAAAAGAAAGGAATGGTTCAGTTTTTGAAGGACATGAATTTTCTTAATGCTAATAATCTTGCTTCTGTGTTTGTTGAAAGTGTGGTAAGAAATTTCTTTGCTAATCTGCATGCTCATTTGGATGATGAAAGGTGCAGAAAAAATTTGGGAAGAGGAATATTTGTTAGAGGGGAAAAAGTTTATTCATTTACTCCAGCCCTAATTAACAAGGTTTTAGGCCTCCCAAATTTAGATAGTATGAGAGCATTAGGAGTTAATAAGGGATGAAATGGTAAAATTGCTCACTCACAACAAACTGCGGTCTTGGCCTTTAAGGAGAAACTTCATAGCTTCAGGCTTACTTCTCTATATTACGTGCTTCACAGAATTGTGCATCTTCAATTGGCTTCCTACAACTAATGAACCCATTGTGACATTGGAGCATGCGAATGTGTTATTACAGATATTGGGTAGAATTTTAAGGATTAACTTTGGAAGATTAGTTGTTTAAACACTTAACTTCATGGGGTAGAAAAAAGGAAGTGAACATTAGCTTTTCCCCTATCCTTCTCTAATCTTCAAAGTTTTGGTATTTCAATCCTTAGTCATTGAAGCCCTGCGATGTTTTCACCATTGAACTTTGAGTATTATACCATTGATCAACAACTGCTTGAAAAAGGGTAAAAGGTATATAAAAGATCTTCCTTGGAACAAATGCTGATGAAACTTGAGCCCTGTTCTTCCCAGTGCTATCTCATGTGATATCCCAAATTGCTTCCCAGGTCTTGCCTCTACTGTCTTTTCTGCGAGGCCCGATGCTGCAAGTATTACAGACTCAACATGATGAATCTTTTGGGCAACTCTGGTCCATCAATCCCAAAGGCAACAGTGATTAACTTTTTGCACAAACAGTCAAGTGCAATGGGAGAACTTGTTGAGGGATGGGCTAAGCTTAAGCAGGCTACTGATGCTTTCATTGATGAAATTTCTTCCCAAACAGGGGGAGGATCTGCTGCTGCTGCAACTTCTGGAGCTGGTGCTACTGCAGGTGCTACCACCAGTGCTGGCCCAAGTGATGGTGGAAGTGATAGGGAAGGAGATCAGGAGGAAGATGAAGAAGAAGAGGAGTTTGAAGAAGAAGAAAGCTGAAACCTGAAGGTTGATGTTGCCACTATCTTATGGGTGGCTGATTTTGTGGTGGTCCTAAAATAATTTCTTTTATTTTGGTGATGTGATGTGGTTCCTTAAACAATTTTCTTTTATTTTGTTTATATTGGTTGCTAGACACTTTAGTTGGTTTGTTTAAAAAAAAACTTTATCTGCTAGGATGTTTTGCTAGTTTTGGATGATATTTGGCTACAATGGTTTATGATTTTTTATGTTAACTTAGTTTATTTCGAAAACTTTTTAAAGTTTGAAATAAATTAGTTTATTATGATAAATCATTGTTTAGGATTAGCTCCTTGATTAAGGGGGAGTTAATTTTCTTGGAGATAGTATATTGTGTTTCTATGCTCTGTATATTTGTTCATAGACTAACCTTGCAGGACAGCAGCACATTAGGTTTGGAAAGAAATAACCAACTAAGGGGGAGATTGTTGATCATAAACTGCAGGTGATATCGTAGATGATTTCCCAAAAGTCCAGGTGATATCGCAGATGATTTCCTGTACTGAAAATTATATAGTTGTATATTTCTTGTTTATTATTTAATGGACTAATGTGCTAATATAATCTGTATAGTTTATGGTTTATGTTTATATTCAGAGTGCAATAGCATCAAAGAAGGAGCTAAACACGTTTTGTGGAAATTGGAAGAAGGAGTTTATGCATTTTATGCATAAATCATTTCCTTCTTCAATTTCCAAACGTGTCTAGCCACTAACTTTGATGCTATTGCACTCTGAAAATATAAGCATAAACCACCAAACCTATTCACAGATTCTCATTACCAGCATTAGTCCATTAAATAATAAACAAGAAATATACAACTATATA